>PVKP010038851.1:0-20571 GCA_004027715.1 Plecturocebus donacophilus
AGTCATAACTGCTCTTCCCTGGCACCACGAGGTCTTCTAATGAGAGTCTCTGGGTACCAGTCTGGCACATGACAATGAGCTGAGTGGGTGCTGGGCTGTATCCAGCCTGCCCTCCCTGTCCTAATCAGGCATCCCCTGGAGAATGTCACTGCTAAAGGGCTACCCCCAGCACTCCCCACCATCCCTGGGGACTCTGTCCAGGAGAGGCCTTAATTATGGCACTTAATTCTTTTCAGAGGTATGTTAGGGCTCATATGCCTGTCCTCCTGCTCAAGGCAGGCCTGAGGGTCGTATTTGAGGCCCCAGGGGTCCCTGGAAGGGGACACAATGACCTGCCTGGTCTCTTGCCCCTCAAGACTGCTGATTCACCCACTGGATGGTTACCACCACCCCTGCAGCCCAGTGGAGCTCCTTGTGGGGCTCAGTCTGTGGCTTCCATGCTTTATGCCTCAGGATCCCAGCAGCAAACCCACAAGTTAGATGGTATGGTCAGACCCAGTCCCAGAGGAGGACATGACGCTCAGGCACAAGAAGACGCCTGCCGAGGCCCTGCGGGGGCCAGTCTGGGTGTGAAGATTCCAGGAGCCTGCACAGCAGACCTCTTGGCTACTAGGCCAGGGCTGGCAGTAGGTGGCAGGAGGGGCTGGAGCCAGAACCCCTGGTGGGCATGGCTTCAGGACAAGCTGCTCTCAGGGTTTGGACAGGGTGGCTGGAAAAGCTGATCCCTTGAGTCAGGATTTCATGGAGCTGGAAATAAAGATGAAGGCCTTAACTGGACATTAAAGAGAAAATAAAAACTTTTATAAATACCCCTGTGAACGAGATAAAACTAGACTGAAATTGAATATAGTAAATGTAGAATAATTTAATATGGAGCTTCCTGTCTTTTTGATTCCAAGTAAAAGCTGGCCAATCTGACTGTATTTAATATGGCAGCCAGCCAGGCAGGAGCTGGGAGACAGGAAGACACCAGAGGGCCCAGTCCATCGCTGAGCCTCTCATGGAGCCTTGTCCCCGTGCAGCCCAGCGATCTGGGCTCCAAGAGCGGTGGTTGATCCGCCCTCATCCCTGGGGTGCCCCGGCAGTCAGGCCTCCCACCTCCCTGAGAGCTGGTCACTGGGAGGGTCCCATGTCCTCCTCTTCGGCCAGCACAAATCCTGCTGCCAGGGCTGGGGCCGTGAGCCCAGGGGCTCAGGATGAGCAGCACCCCCTACCCACACCTTTTTCCCTCTGAAGGAGCCACAGTGCTGTTCCTGAATGCCACGGACCTGGACCGCTCCCGGGAGTACGGCCAGGAGTCCATCATTTACTCCCTGGAAGGCTCCGCCCAGTTTCGGATCAATGCCCGCTCAGGTGAGCCTCCCCACCCCAAGGACCCTGATCCTCCACACCCAGAAGCTGCCTCTCCATACCCAGCCCCAGGACCAGCCTCTGGGCCCGAGTCTCATTCTTTTCAGTTTTGAGCAGGCCAAATTTGAGCACCAGTGTAATCCCTGAAATACTAATTTCAGTGTGATTACTGATCTCACCAAAAAAAAATCCCAACATGAACTTATCCATTGAAGGATATCTTTCAAGAGTGAAGAGTTGTATTATGTTTTAAATGTGTTTCATCTTACAAACGGCTGATTAACACACCCCTCTTCAGGAACCTTTATTAAAGCCTCAGCATCCCCCTCCCTCAGCTGCTGACCTCATTCTTAAATCCTGGCTCCTCTTACACAGATGTGTGCCTCAGTTCTCCCACCTGTGAGATGAGGATGATCATGTCAGGGCTGTTGTGTGGGTTGAATGACGTGTAATAGGAAACACACTTTGAATGGCCCCTGGCACACAGTGAGTGCCAAAACAATTCCTGTCATTATTCTCTTTTGTTTATTCACCTGCAAGCCCCCTACCCCCAGCAACCAGCTTAGCCCATGGAACTCTCTTCTTTCTTCTTCATCTCTTCATGTACATTCCTGTTTTCTCTCCTCCTTGAAGCTGGGAGAAAAAGGGGGCAGAAAGCAGCAGCAAGAGACCCGAGCTTTTCAGCCAGACCTGGGGAGGAATCTGGGACCCCTGTATGTTCATTCACATGTTCATTCAGAAATTGGGGTGGGTGCTGTCTGATCCAGGTGCTGTGCCAGGTGCTGGGGTACAGGAAGGAGTAAGACATGGCCCTGACCTCACGAAGTTCCAAGTCAGCTCAGTGGGCAGGCAAGACACCCCACTTCCAATACCCACTTCTGTGTGAGTGAAAGGAACTCTAGATGTCAAACAGCTAAACCCTATCTCAGTGGCTTGAGACAATAGAAATTTGAATTCATGCAGTCAGCCCATGCAGTTGTTGAGTGGACAGCCCTCCACATGACGATTCTGGGACCCAGGCCCCTTCCATGTTGTGGTTCTGAGGTCACTGCAGAAGGGAAAAGAGCATGCGTTATCGGACTAGGAGGAGGTAATGGGCCAGTCCCTGCCTGGCAGTCATTTCCAAGTGATAATTCTCGCCTGGGAAGGGAGCAGGAATCTCTAGTGGACACTGGCCATTTCTGCAGCCCAGCAGGGCATTAGCTCTTCCTGCTGTCCATCCTTCTGTGGTGGAAGTCAGCCTTCAATCCCTTTTTTGTCCCCTTTTCTTGGAGGCTTGGGGAGCATATGGCTGGTTCTGATGGGTACAAAGACTGAGGAAGGGGACCCAGGGCCACTGTGAGCATCTTTTGCTACCTCTGAGAAAGTGAGGGCCTTCCTCCCTGCTCTGAGGAACTTCCACCCACAGTGAGCCCTCATTCCCAGGGGTCTCAGAGCAACGTCACCAGCGAATATGAACCACATGCCCAGCACTGTTCTAAGGACTCTAGCAGTAGCATCTCCTTCCTCACCTGTGAGGCAGGTACTAGCCTTATCCCCATTTTCCAGATGAGCAAGCTGAGCCACGGGCGAGGTTGAGTAACTTGACTGAGGACTCGCAGAGCATAAACTTCTGACTCCAGAACCCAGATATGAAAGGTGCCATTATATGAGCAGCTCCCTGGCCTTTCAGCCACCCCTGCCCTTGCCTCCCCAGTTGGGGCTCCAGCTCCCCCCAGGGCCTTTAATGACAAAGACATTTTCTTGCTGCCTTAACATGACTTTGGCTCCAAAGATGTAAGCGTTTTGCTCTGAGCTCCTTGGTCACATTAGCCAGGCCTGCTCCACAGAGGTGGCCTTAATTGGATCTAATTTCCCAGACAGGAGAGGCCATCGATCATGCCGACAAGTTCATATTCAGAACTTTTTAGAGATTAATTTCTTCTTCGCCCTGCCAATTAATCGACACCACCCTGGCAGGGAGCGTGGCTTGTTGGGCAGACCTTTGTGAGTCTTCCATTCCTGGTCTTGGCACCTAAGCTGCCTGTCACCCACCGTGGGCTCCCTGCTCAGCCCTGTACAGAGCAGAGGACAAGCCAGCGTGCCACGGAGGCAACAGCCAGGGTAGAAGCAGTGCTAAAGGCAGTCTAGCCCAGCTGCCTTGTTTTATGGGGGGAAGAACCAAGCTCAGAGAAGTTAAGCGACTTGCCCCGGGTCACACAGCTCAGACAATGGGGATAAAATGATGGATAACATACAGGCCCTGCCTGTGGGGAATGCTCACAGTCCACTGGAAGGAAACAGTCATTCTCTGAGTGTTGGGAGCCTCACCTAGAATTACTTTAGCCTCACAACAGCTCTCCCTGGAAGTCACACCAATCTCCATTTATAGATGAGAAAGCTGAAGCTTAAAAAAATTAAATTTTTCTAAGGCCAAGCATCCGGGAAGGGCCATAATCAGAATTCAGATCCAGGTCTCACATCCTCACCACGCGGGCTCTCCCACGGCTCACGCAAGATGGTAAATGGCCTGGCTGCAGTGATTGCTGAAGTCCGCTGGGACTGGTTCACCCTGCTCCCAGGAGCTAACGAGGCACTCAACTGTCAACTCCATATTCAGTTCCATCAAGTTGGGAGCTTAAAATGGGCCCTGGTGGGACTCTTTACACCAAGGAAATTGGCAAATGCCTTTTCTTTTTATTTTGGGGAGCCAGTTGTCAAACATTTACTCACATACCACTACCAGAGTGATAGTTATATTTCAGTTATACCAAAATACAAAGACCAAATACGGGTGAACAAAAAATGTTGTTTAATTGTTCACAAAAAATGTTGTTTAACACACTAAAAAAACTCAAGGCAGTGTAATTATGCTATTCACAGTGTAATTAGGAAATTATTTTATAACTATCAATTATCAATGCGTGATAAGGTTGAATAGGTTAAACTGCCCAGTGATGAGTCATAAGTGAGAACGCATGTGAACACCTGGTGTTTTCCTTTCCTGTCATTGTATTTCTGTGACTATATAAATAAACCGTGCCTGGCACTGTTCTAAGATTTCTGTGATATTAATTAGATTAACCTCACAACAGCCCTATGAGGTAGGTCCTATTTTGGTTCCCTTAGGATCCTATGAGGAAACTGAGTCACAGAGGTTGGAAGTAACCAGTTCAGGATGATAAAGCCAGCAAGATAGTGTCAAAAGTCTAAACAAGAGGTGATCTGTGACTGAGCTCAAGGCCTGATGGTCCTCCTGCCCTGTTCTCCAGCCCCTACCCCCGAGAATCAGCCTAGATTTTCACACATCTGCAAATATCTCCCCCTCGTGGGGTTACGTTGCCCAGCTCTGGGGACCCAGCTCCCAAGGCATGGGAGCTCTGCCATCTCCCACTGTGAGCGCCATCCCAGGAACACATCCAGGCTGCCAGATCATGGTAGCTCTTTCCCTCCCTCTCTCTCCCCTTCCCTTGCTCTCTCCCTGGGCCACCCAAACCCTCTCACACACCCACTTCTCTCTCTGGCAGGGGAAATCACCACCACGTCTCTGCTTGACCGAGAGACCAAGTCTGAATACATCCTCATCGTTCGCGCAGTGGACGGGGGTGTGGGCCACAACCAGAAAACTGGCATTGCCACCGTGAGTGCGCCCCCCTCCTGCGCCCAGCTCCCCCTTGCCAGCCAGGCTTCTGCTGCCCGCTCATCTTCAGGTTGCCCGCCTTGTACCTCTGGACCCCCGTGTCCTGAGCCGGTGTGAGGCATTGTGAAAGTGAGTGAGGGGGCAAAAACCAACTGATCATGAGCGGAGGTCAGCCCCCGGGATCACCACAGCTGTGGAGAAGAAAGACATCACCACCAGGAATGTAGGGCACTTGGGAGGAGCAAAATAAAATATTTTCTCTGCTGCCCCCAAAAATCTAGGATGGCAGGTGGCAGAAGGCATGAGCCCCATAGGCCCCTCCTTGCCTTGGCACCTGCCAACAAGCAGAAGTAGCCATTCCTGCCAGGAAGAGCACTGGAGGGTCCCTGGGGGCTTGTCCTTCCCCAACCAATGTGCCCCAGAGAGTAGAAAGCTGGAGGAAGAAACTAGGGGGAGGCCCTGAATGAGCTCTGGGCTGCAGAAGTGGAGGGGGTGAGAAGACCTCTGTGGGAGAGGAAGTGGGAGGACCTGCTGACAATCACTCCAGCCACCTCCCCTTTTTGTTCCCCATTCAGTTTCCTTGGCTCTCCCTCAGAACTGTGGCTCCCACCCAGCTGGTAGCATCCCCATCCTTACCCAGCCAGAGAGGCTGGAGATGGCATCGCGTGGCCAGGGATTTGATGGAAAGATCCCCAGTGACCTGCTCTATCAAGGGAGGCCCCTGCTATTGGGAATCAGAGCGCTATAAATAATGTACCTGGTGGCAGGTGGGCAGGGAAATTGCTGGGCTTGTAGCTGAGATGGGGAAGCTCAAGAGATTCTATGAGATCCGCCACCCTGTCAGTCACCTTCAGCCAAGACTGGAGGAGGGGGTGGGAGAAGTCCAAGGTCACAGCAAGGATTTCGGGGGTCATCACATCCATTCCACTGCCTCCTGATGGGACCACACTGGAACTCTCTCTTCTAAAGCGGCCTGGCCCCTTCCTGTCCTTGAAAGCCCAGGCCCTGCCCAAGGCTCCCAAGGTTGGTGGAGCTGGTGGAATTAATGCCAAGATGGCCCGTGGGCATCTGAGCTTGTTTCCCCTGGCAGGCCCTGCCTGCCCTGGCCCATCTCAGCTGGATTCATCCACAGCGCCCCTTGTGGTTTCACAGGTAAACATCACCCTCCTGGACATCAATGACAACCACCCCACGTGGAAGGACGCACCCTACTACATCAACCTGGTGGAGATGACCCCTCCAGACTCAGACGTGACCACGGTAGGTAGTGGCGAAGCAGCAGAACCTCCAGGCGGCCCTTCCCAGGGGTATGTGCCTCTCCCACCACAATCCCAGCAGGCCTGCCATGTGGGGCTGATAGACTCTGTGTCCCTTTCAACCAGCTCTTGCAATAGAGTTCTAGCCGTTCTCTGGCATGGTGAAAGGCAGTCCGAGGTCAAGGGAAAGCCCTCAGCTGGCCTCCAGTGTCAGCAGGCCTCAGGCTTTGTCAAAGGGAGCTTCAGGCAGCCCAGGGACAGTGGCAGGGGAGCTCAGGCCAGCTCTGCTTGCAAGCCACACGTGCCCTTAGAGCTGGGGACTCTGGCCACCCCCTCTGGAGAGCGCCTATCCCCACGCTGCACAAGCCCCAGCCCCACCGCAGCGCCTCTTTCTCTGCTGTGTCCCTGCAGTCATCAGTCTGGGTTAGCTGATCAGAAATTTTCTGGCCCAGGTTTGCACCAGCCTGTGTGTGTGTTATGTGCTCATGGGCAGGATGTGCACAACTCAGGGAGCAGAGGGGAGATGCAGCCAAAGCCAGGGCATCCACCACAGAGACCAGAATCCTGGGGAAACTGAGGAGGCCCAGGTCCCATGCCCACACCATCTGCTCCGCTGGGAGATCCACATTTCTCAGCCTTCTCATTACCCTGTACACCATGTGACCTCACTTGTGGAGGCTTGTCCCCACATGAGCAGCCCCACTGCCACCACCCAGCCCTGTGGGGAACATGAATCCTGACCACTCACAGTAGCGCCATTTACTGAACACCTGGGAAGTACCCTGAACCTCACCTGAAGGCTCCTCAGGAATTCTCTCTCCTCCTCCTCCTCATCTCACATGGCAGAGGGATTCTGCTCCCATTGTTCTGTGGAGGAGACAGACTTAGAGCTTAAAGGGTTGCCCAAGGTCCAAGAGCTAGTAAGGAGTGAGGCCAGGACTTGAACCCTGGTCTGACTTGGAGATAAGGGATTAGAAACCACCTGGCCCAGTCCTTATTCTTCTGCTGGCTCAAGGGGTGCCCTAGCAGGTGGCCAGGTCCTGAGGAACTGGAGAACTCTGGTGGGATGGGAGAAGCGATAACTTTGCATCCAGCTCTCCAGAAAGGCTGCCCTACCTGAGCCCAAGCAGCTCTGGGCTGGTAAAGCCCCACCCTCAGCAACCACACCCAGCAGTGGCTGTGGCTGGGAGAGGAGGTCAACCTGGAAGGAAGGACAAAGAGAAAGAGGGAAGGATTGGCCCTCATGCCTCTCTTCCTTTCTACATGTTCACTGACTGGCTGTCAACTGGTGTGTGGGTGCCCCTCCCAGAGGATCCAATGGCATAGGGCAGAAGTGAGGACTCTGGAATCTGTCATTTCTCAAAGCCCAATAGAGGAATTCCTTCCAGCCCAGGGCCAGGTTTAGAAGCCACTACCCTGTCCCTTTGACACAGCTCTCTAGGGCCCTCTGGTGGGTGCTCTCTGCTGCTACCTCGTGTGCGCTGCACTAGCTCAGGACAACCTCCTCCTCTCCCCAGCCAGGGACTCCAAGAGCTAGGGCTAGATCTTACCTCTGAACACTTTCTGGTCAACCCTCCCCTTTCCCTTATATTTTTGGGAAATTCCTCCCAAAGGGAATTGAGGGGCAGGTGAGGAAGGTTGCTCTGGGAGAAAGGGGCTGCGTGGGACACCAGCCTGGGTTACTGTTGTCAAACAGTACGTCTGGCAGTAGGTATGCCAGGTGAGGACTACACTCAGCCTTGGGCCTTTGCAAGCTCTGGTCCCCGCGGCCTTCACCCAGTCTTCAGCTCCTCACACGTCCTTCTGAGCCATGAGCGGGCACAGACAATGGACTGGGGCGCTGCCCAGTGCCTCCTCACTTTCCAGGAAACCCACAAGCCATCAGAGAATGCCTACTGCATGCCAGGCCCCATGCTTGTCAGGCTGAGGGTACAGGAAGCAACGCCAGGCCGGGCGCAGTGGCTCATGCCTGTAATCCCAGCACTTTGAGAGGCCAAGGCAGGCAGATCGCTTGAGCCTAGGAGTTCAAGACCAGCCTGAGCAACAGAGTAAGACCCCCACTCTGGGTCTTAACAAAAAAACAAATTTTTTTTAAGTAGTCAGGTGTGGTAGTGCACACCTGTGGTCCCAGATACTCAGGAGGCTAAGGTAAAAGGATTTTTGAGCCTCAGAGATTGAGGCTGCTTTGAGCCAAGATCACACCACTGCACTCCAGCCTGGGTGACAGAGTGAGATCCTGTCTCAAAAAAAAAAAAAAAAAAAGAA
Organism: Plecturocebus donacophilus; assembly: GCA_004027715.1. Lineage (NCBI taxonomy): Eukaryota > Metazoa > Chordata > Mammalia > Primates > Pitheciidae > Plecturocebus > Plecturocebus donacophilus. The sequence continues at coordinate 8,491 of PVKP010038851.1, forward strand.
GCTCCCGCCCTACCTTTGGGGATCTTCACATCACTCTTCTGCTCAGACACAATGGTTCCCATCTCTCCCTGTGCAAAAGCCGGACTCCTTGCCGGACCTACATCTGCGTGCACCAGGTGTGGCCTAGCACGCAGGCACTGACCATGTCTACCTGCACAGGGCTGGCGGAGTGACCGTCTCTCTGTCTGCAAGGGAGATTTTGGTCCCACTCTCCTTCCTGGCTCCTGCAGCTGCCTTCAAGGACCTGGCTGATGGGCATTGATTTAGAGCCTTTCAAAGCCCTCCAGCAAAATAAAGGAGAGGGGAGAAGGAGAGAATTATTCCCCGTCAGGCAGGTGAAAAATGATGGGCGTGAAATGGGAAATAAATGAGGAGAAAGTGGTGAGAGTCTACAAAATCGCCCAGCAGAGAGCCTGCAGGAGGGGTCACAGCCCTCCACCCTCTCCCGTACCCCCAACCCACCCTGTGACCAGAGAGTCAGTCAAGAGGCCCCAAACCAGTGTCCATGCCCCAACCAGGGTCATTTGGAAGCAGCTACTCTGGCACTCTCTGGCATGGTGGGGACAGGAAGAGGGGATAGAAGAGGAGAAAACACCCTCCATGTGAAATTCATGTCAGTCTGTTCAGCAAAAGGTGTGGCTTGGAACAAGTAACCTCCAGAAAAATAAAACGGGGATAAAATCATCTCTCCCCCAGGCTGGGTGTGGTGGCTCACACCTGTAATCCCAGCACTTTGGGAGGCCAAGGCAGGTGGATCACTTGAGGTCAAGAGTTTGGGACCAGCCTGGCCAACATGGTAAAACCTTGTCTCTGCTAAAAAGACACAAATTAGCTGGGCATGGTGGCTCTTGCCTGTAATCCCAGCTGCTTGGGAGGCTGAGGCAGGAGGATTGCTTGAACCCGGGAGGTAGAAATTGCAGTGAGCAGAGAATGCACCACTGCGCTCCAGCCAGAGCAATAGAGCAAAACTCCATCTCAACAAAAACAAACAAACAAACAAAAATTCTCTTTTCAAACTATTGAGAGAAGCATTTAGAAACGCAAGGAATGCTGGTCTCCTAAGTCCATCAGTGAACTTTGTCCTGGTTTGAATTATTCCTGCAGTACCTAAGAGCCCTGTCTCCTGTTTGCAAAATGGGGGTATTGGGGTCCCCTTTATGGAGGCTAGGGAAACTGAGGCAACATGCCTGCAGCAAGATGAGGACACCTCAGGCCTGGAAGGCAGGGACCTACCCTACCCTACCCTTCAGTGCTGCAAGGTTGAAAAGGGAGAGGAGGGCTGAGCAGTCCGGGGTGAGAGCAGAGGATGCCCCCGCCTCTCTGAAGGGGAAGCTAATCTAGGTGCCACCGCATTCAGCCCCAAATCAGTCTCTCTCCCCCCGGGCCTCCCCAGGGCCCACGGACAGGGGCAGATGGGAGTTCTCAGCCGGGGCAGCTCGTCTGTCTGTTCTGGTCTAGTGGCCCCAGAGACACCTCTGACTGGGGATTAAGCAGAGGAGGGACAGATTCTGCTGCCAAAGCACAAAAGGCTCCACATCAAGTAAGATGAAGGAGCTGACAAGCCCTGGCTGTCATCACCGACTGTCCTGCAGTTAAGAATGACACTGTCCTGATGTGGCCCCAGGGACTGTGGTCACCTCCCACCCCGACTGACCTTATCCACCTCTGGTGCCAAAGTGGTCTCTGCAGTGCAGGGTCGGGAGTGATCGAGAGGTAAGGGCCACCTCAGGAGCCTCCAGGCTGAGAGCTGGGTCAGCGCCAAGGGTGGTGCTGTGTGACCCTTAGATGGGCCTGTGCCTCTCTGGGCTCTGCTTACTCCTTGTGGAAAGTAGGGCGATGGATGGTGAGTCAGCTTCCCCACAGAGCAGGGAATCGGTACACCCAGGGGGCCTCGACAAAGACAAGGAGACCTCAGGTGGCCCTTTGCCTTTTGTTTATGACCTGGCTGTGTGGGATCAGGGACACTAAGGCACAGCAGGCCGTGGGGCTCACCACCCCTGGGTTAGGATGGCACTGAGCACTGGCCCCTTCGTGACGTGGGGGTTATAAGTGGGGAACCAGGGTGTGGGCCGGAGGGTTGAAGGGGCCAGAGTGTCTGAGACCCAGTCCGGAGACCCTGCTTCTCACCAGGGATGGTGTTCCTCCCTTCTGGGGCGCTCAGCTCTCTCCTCCCTCAACACTACCCCAGCCCCATGGCTGCCCCAGCTAACTGGGTCCCACCTTCTGAAAGTGGGGCCCAGCCATAGCCTCCTCCACATGCCCTGTCATCCCTGGTGTCACAATCTTAAAGCTTCAAAAGAAGGAAGGGAGGGTTTCAGGATGAGGAACCCAGTCTCCAAAATCCAGAATTTTAAATCCTTTCAAAAATCTCAGCCAGAGCACAGGCTCCCCAGCCATTCCTGGTCCTCCCCTGGAGAACTCCGTGGTCAGGGACCTGCTGGGGGCCCCCTGGTCGCCCAAAACCCACCGACACGCTGCCCTGAATGTCTGGAACAGAAGGACACAAAGCTGTGGGGTGTGTGTGTGTGTGTTAGAATCCCAGCTCTGTGCTTTCTGGCTTTGAGGCCTTGGGAGCCCCGCTGAGCCTCATCGGTGAAAGGGGCATAATTAGATATACCTGCTTCATATAGCTATTCACACAGTAGATGGCGATGGCCTGGCTCCTCTGGGACACTGGGTACCTGCTGGGGGCCCCTGTAGGTATGTGCCAGGTGCCGTCAGATGCACTAGCTCCGGCAGTCCTCATGGCACCACTGTCCTCATGGCACCACAGGGTTACACCCCCCGTCACAGATCCAGAAGCCCAGGAGAAAGGGGCTTGCCTGAGATGGAAATGGACAGGTTTTGCTGGAGCGCCCAAAGACTTCCATTGCCGATTCACTTTCTGAACCTCCTGCCTCCCAGCCCTCTCGGACCACTTCCTGGGCCGGACAGAGCCAGGATGCCTCCTCCCCAGGACCAATGTCTGAGCTAGAATCCCCCGGCCAGCCCAGAGACACCCTCCCCAGGCCTGGCTCAGCAAAGGGGTCTGCTCCCTCCCGGCAGGTGGTGGCTGTGGACCCAGACCTGGGGGAGAATGGGACCCTGGTGTACAGCATCCAGCCACCCAACAAGTTCTACAGCCTCAACAGCACCACGGGCAAGATCCGCACCACCCATGCCATGCTGGACCGCGAGAACCCCGACCCCCACGAGGCCGAGCTGATGCGCAAAATCATCGTCTCCGTCACTGACTGTACGGACCCCTCTCGCCCTTCACAGCCCCTACACCTTGGGCTGCGGGCATCCGCAGTGACTGGGCCTCAGGTTCTGTGTCTGATCACCAGGAGTAGAGTAATACCCACGCCCCAGCTGTGACTCCAGAGCACCCCAAGGGAATGGAGGGGGCTGGGGAGGGGAGCTGCGAGGTTCAGGCTGCTTCCTGGAGGGGCCACTGGGATGGAGGGCTCTGACTCTGACACCCTCCTGCCACTTGCCTTCTTCCTGTACATTTTCTCTCGCACCCATCTTACCCCGTCCCTGGCCCCTTCTCGCCCTGGTCTCCCCAGGTGGCCGGCCCCCTCTGAGAGCTACCAGCAGTGCCACAGTGTTTGTGAACCTCTTGGATCTCAACGACAATGACCCCACCTTTCAGAACCTGCCTTTTGTGGCCGAGGTGCTCGAAGGCACCCCCGCGGGGGTCTCCATCTACCAAGTGAGTCTCTCTCATTTCATCCCTACCAGCCCAGAAGGGGGCAGTGGGTGCCTGAGGGGCCTCGCCCAGACGGAGCACTTTGCAGGGGCGGGGCAGGGGAGGAGCTGGGTCTTGAAGGACAGAGGCTCTGGAGACATGGAGGGGGGCATGGCAGGAAAGCATGGGGAGATGGGCAGAGGCAGACAGAGGGAGGGAGGCAAAGATGGAATTCTGCAAGCCAAGTCCAAGTTTCTCAGGGCCTGATTATGGACGTCTGGCCCAGGACCTTCCACTCCCTAAGCCTGCAGATGGTTCTGGAATATAAAGAAGGCCAGATGAGTGTCGTCCTGGGCATCGCCTCTCCCGTGCTTTCCCATAAGCCCCGGCTCAGCTCCCTGTAGTAGAGGGTCCTCTGCCCACTTTGCAGAGCTCTAAAGAGACTTGCCCAGGACCCTGTGGCCACGCAAGGCAGGGTCTGATCTTGGACCTAGCTTCTTTGTCTCCTGTTCCAACATCCTCTGGTCAGGGGAATCCTGAAGGTGCTGGTTTGGGGAAGATGACATCCAGAGTTTCAAGTCCTTTCGAAACCTCAGCCCTCCAGCGGCCGTTTGGAAATACCAGAGACCCTCCTGGTTAAGAGCATAGGCTGTGGAGTCCAACCAATAAAGGTGTGGATCCCAGCTCCACCAACAGGGTGCTGTGTGGCTTGAAGCAAACTGCTTACCCTCTCTGAGCCTCAGTTTCTTGTCTGTGAAACGGAGATAATAATAGTACCTGCCTCGCTGTGCTGTGGGGATTCAGTCAGACACATGGATGAAGCACCCTGGAACTTGGACTCAGGAAAACACGGTAGCTGTGGCGACCACTGTGTGTCTGTCACGAGGGCTTATACCTGAGACACAGTGGCAGGATCAGGTTAGCCTGTTCCCATTTGAAGAAGACGGGGTTGTTTGTCAGGATGCCAGAGGGAGTGAGCTTGGTGGTGCCCCACAGGCCCGCTGTGCCTCAGTTTCTTCATCTGTAGGAGGAGGTGAATGGTGTTCCCCAAGCCCCCAGCAGGGGGGCACCTCGATCCAGGGAACAGCAGCCCATCCTGAGGAAGCCCCCAGGCCTAGGGGAGGTGGGGTGAGAGCGAGTGAACCCCTAACCCCAGTTCTCTGGGGGCTCACACTGGCAAAGAAAGATGCCCACCAGTGCAACTTCTGAGTTCAGAGAGGAAGGAGCAGGGAGCGTTTAACTTGAAAACTGTCTTCACATACAGGACGAGGCTCCTCCCCGAACTGTGCTCCCTGGGCCCACCTAGGACCTCAGGCAATACAGATTTCTGCTGGTTGTGCAGAAGAGCAGTCTTCAGGGGGTAGGGCTGTGTGCAAGTAAAGTAAAAATACTGAGCACCCTGTCCTGAAAGCATTCAAGCTGAGTCTAGACACCCACTTGTCCAGTTTGTTGGCTGTGAAATAGATCAGACAACCCTGATAATGTCTCCCAGTCCTGAGAGTCTTGGCTTAATCCCAAACTCTTATTTTAGCTATTATTACACATTTTCTGCAAATGCCTTGAATCCACTTCAGTAAAACATCCAGGGTACTAGGGTCTTGAGTCAGGCAATCTGATGGGGGCTGGAGGTGCAAATGAGAACAGTGTAGGAATTAGGGAGGAGGCTTGCCTGTACATGGCCACAAATGACTTTTTAAAAAATAATAATGAAACCCGCGAGTGACATTTACAAAAGAACCCTTATGTCATTTTATTTTTGTTGTTGCTGTCTCACAAATCAAGCAAAGAGGGGAGGGGCAGCCTATGACTCCCATCTTCTATGTGGTTGAGCTCCAGATCATGATGGGGTCCTTAAGCTGGAACAGCTGCTCCAAATCTGGGAGGGCTTCCTAATGGGGAGAGCAGGAGATGAAGGAGGAAAGCGCTGTAGAGACCTGAGAGTCCCTCTGCCACCCCACCGTTGGCCTCACTTGGTGCCTCGGGATGCCTTTCAGCTGGCGTGTGACCCTCTTAGTGTCTAGGAGGGTCCCTGGGGACAGTGGCCTGGCCAAAGGCTCGGAGGGGAGCATATGTGTTTGGCTGTAACCAAGTGTGTCTCGGCAGGGAGGAAGGGGCACTTACTGGGGGAGAAGCATCCATCCCAGTGTCCCCTCCCTGCCCTCACACTGCCCCTCCTTGCCCTCAGGTGGTGGCCATTGACCTAGATGAGGGCCTGAATGGCCTGGTGTCCTACCGCATGCAGGTGGCTATGCCCCGCATGGACTTCCTCATCAACAGCAGCAGCGGCGTGGTGGTCACCACCACCGAGCTGGACCGAGAGCACATCGCCGAGTACCAGCTGCGGGTGGTGGCCAGTGACTTGGGCACGCCCACCAAGAGCTCCACCAGCACACTCACCATCCACGGTAAGGGGTGCGGGGGCTTCTGCCATGTGCTCAGCATGTGGGCACAGGCCCAGGTCAGGGCCAGGGGGAGTGGGGAGCCCGTGTCCCCCACTGCTGTCTGCTGGACTTGTAGACACAGGCTCCCTTGTTAATGAGGTGCTCTCCTCAGCTGGAGCCACTCAACACTGCAGAGTCTTCTCTGCACCTGGCCACTGCCTTCAGTGCCCCAGAGCTCAGGGGCAGTAGCCTGGACCTGCTGCCAAGCCCGCGCCCCCATTCTTCCTAGCCGTGGATCGTAGCTACAGCAAAGGGGGCTTGCTTGAGCTGGGGCTGGGACCTCAGGGTCATGAGCAGGCAGGGAGGGTGCAGAGCCCTTTGTCCTCTTTGGAAGGCCAGAGTTTTTGTTTGGAAGCCTAAAGGAGACCTCCCCCTCCCATGGATGTGGAACGCCTGGGCTGGCAGCAGCAGGGCATTGCCCTGGGAAGAGAGCAGCTGGGACTCCCAGACCCCCTAAGATCCTCATCCCGCTGGGGCTGTCACGCTCATTCCCACGGTCTCTGCCCTCTATCGGTGAAGGGGCAAGGTGCTGTTTCCATGCTGGATGAGTCTTTAATTTTCAGGACAGGATGGGGACATGAGCTGTTGCCAAGGGGCCAGGAATAACCCCAGGGAAGTAAGGGCAGAGTTTAACAGGCAAGACGTGGCCTGTTCCCTGGGCCTCTTTGGTCCCATCCTAGCTCTGCCGGCCTCTGTGGGACGGTAGGGGCGGGAAAGGGAGTAGTTAGCTTGGCACAGGCGCAGACACTGACCCTCTTCAGTGGAGACCTAAGATGGTAAGGATTTCAGAGAGCACGACACTCTCTCCCATCGCTCCAAGGCTTCCTGTGGGTTTATGGTGTCAGTTTCAGGACCCACTTCTTGGCGAATGATTGACAGGGAGTATGTCCCAGCTTTAAGAGAGACCCCTGGAGGGCCTTCCAAGACTCAGAAGAAGTCGTATCATCAAAGGGGCCCAGCATCTCTCCTGGGGATACCACGTAAAGGAACCCAAGTTGGGTGGGGATCACTTCGCTATGAAGGTTGCCCAAGCACCCCTCTTCCTGAGGAATAGGGCTGAGCCTGCACAGCTGAATAAACAAATCTGTAAGGGAAATCAAACCTTGTTTTGAAGAATGGGATTATCAAAGTGAGCGCCCTTTGCTGAAGCTCCATTGCATGCTGAGGGTAGACACTCCAGCCCCTCCACTCTGCCGCTGTGTGACTTTGGACAAGTCACTTAGCTGCTCTGAGCTTTTGCTTCCTCAGCTACACAGTGGGTCGGATAATACCCGCCTCCTATGATGCTCTGAGGGCTGCACGTGGTCCTGTTCCGGAAGCACTTATCACGGGCGTGGCACACTGGACAAGCTCGTAAATGGTCACCGTCGTCATCATTGTCATGATTGTCCATGTTGTCATGGTCGTTGTTAGGCACATCCCGGAGAGAGGTTCTAAGGTTTTTTCTCTCTCGCCTTTGACAGCTGAGCAGCAGTAAGCCCCCAGGGCACGGGGACAGCGGGAGGGTCTGGAGCGCTGGTGGGCTTGGTCCTGGCCCTGGCAGGCATGGGGAGCCTTGGGCTCATGGCCAGGAGGTATTAACACAGATGCCACTTGGAGCCCTTGACTCCGTTGGGAATTCGTTCCCTGCTTGGTCTGGAGCTGGGTCATCTGCAGCAGAAGGCAGGCCTAGCCCCAGCGCCCATTCTCCCCCACAGTGCTGGATGTGAACGACGAGATGCCCACCTTTTTCCCAGCCGTGTACAACGTGTCCGTGTCCGAGGATGTGCCGCGCGAGTTCCGGGTGGTCTGGCTGAACTGCACGGACAACGACGTGGGCCTCAATGCCGAGCTGAGCTACTTCATCACAGGTGCCGCCCCCCCACGACCTGTGCAGGCCTGCCAGGACCCTGCCCACCCCTCCCAGATGGACAGCCAGGCTAGGTGCGGGGTCAGGTGAGGGTGGAAAGGAGGCCAGGGCTCCACCGCTGGGCTTCAGTCCTGCCGGTGCCTCCCTGAGGATTTGCTCCTGGCCCTCCTCAAGGGCTTTGCAGCTGGATCACTCTGGACTCCAGGAGTCCAGGGGACCTCCTGAACCTGTTGGTTGTAGGCAGGGGGAGGATCTACTAAGGTTCATTCTGGAGAGAAGTGGGGCCCCATGATTCCTAGGGGGAGCCCTGAGCCCCGCACCCCGCCCCATGTCTGGGTGACAGAGCAGTAACTGGAGGAATGTGGCCTCGTCCTTCCTCAGGGACCCGTTACTCAGGAGAATTCCCACCTGTTGAGAGGCAGGTGGTTTCCGTCTCCCTAAATGAAATGGTTTTAGCTCAAAATTGTTGCCTAGCTGTCACCTGGAGAGCTGTGGCCACAGACGATGAGGCCATGTCCTGGCTCACGGGGGAAAGGGGACCGCAGTGGATTAGTGATGTCTGCCGCAGTGGCAGCATTGGTAGGTGGTGGCGCACATGCCTTGGACTTGCCATTCCTGGATGAGAACAGCTTCTCAGCCTCCCTGACACACATGAGAAGTGCCGGGACACATGGGGGCGCAGTCTTCCCCATTCTTCAAGCCCCGCTTGGCCCTTTTACTGGCTCAGTCTTCTCTCTGTCCAGGACCTGCCTGCCGACACACGTGTTGCCTCGGCATCTGTGCTTCTATACACACGGGCAGGGCACACAGCAGCCTCCCCAATGCCTCCCCATGAAGCAAGAAGCCTGGCTCACAGCCTTTTGCTGTGGTCAACGTGGCCTGCCAGCCTTCAGCCTGTACTTCCTCCCTCACCCCCTGAAGATCCCTCACATGGCATCAGTCCTGGGTCTCCACCACCCATGCTACTTGCGTTCTAGCTCTTCCCTGGGCTCCCCAGGAGCCAGATTGTGTCCGCTGCAGATGGTACTAAAGACGCTGGAGAGCACTGGAGGTTTGGGGGTCAGGACGCTTTCCCCAGGGGCAAACCAGCAAGGACTGGAGCACCTGGCAGCCCGCAGGATGACTGTTCAGCACCCCAAAGTGGCGGGCTCCTGCTGACCTGCCCAGAGCCCTCCCGGGTTTTCAGTGCACATTCTGCAAGGAGCTGAGCCCAGTCCTGCCCAAGCTCACCACAAAGCTGGTGCCGTGGTGCCCTCTGCTGCCCAGAATGCCACACTGCTCGCCAGCTGGCAGGGGAGGGGTCTCCACACTTCTGGGACTTCTTCCTGGCTCCCGTCCACCCCAAGAGGAGACCCTCACACTTCCCACCTGTCGAAGAACTCAGGGAGACTCAGTAGTTCCTGTCTCCTGTACAACTGCCTTGACTCCTCCCTCTGTGGAGCCTCCATGTCCTCACTCAGGAAACTTCAGTCCTCAGCCCATCTCTCCTCTGAGATGAGGGGTATGGGGGTTGCTCAGCCAGTCCTAGGGTCCTCAGCCACATATACAAGCCCCTGTACAGGTTAGCTGCTCAGACGCTCCTGCAGGACAGGCAGGGAGCAGAGGGGTGAAGGACACACCCAGGGACCTGGGCACAGAGAACTCAGGGCAGCAGAGGCACGCCATGGAGCAGTGGGTTCTCCTCTGTAAAGTGGAGGCTGAAGGAAATGGTCTGTGTGGAGTGCCTGTACACAGGAGGTGCTCCGTGAAGGGTGGGCACTGATTCCAGGCATCTGGCACCCCCACTGAGCTCACCCAAGCTGCACCCTCATCAGAGCACCTCAGGCAGGGCTGAGTCAGCAGCACAGCCTCCCACTCCTGGACTCACCATGGAGGGTCCCAGCTCAGGAGCAGAGTGCCCCCTTTCCCTGGCCGGGAGCTCTGTTTCCCAGCCCGAAGCTTCCTGTCCTTCACCCACAGGTGGCAACGTGGATGGGAAGTTCAGCGTGGGTTACCGCGATGCCGTTGTGAGAACCGTGGTGAGCCTGGACCGGGAGACCACAGCCGCCTACATGCTCATCCTGGAGGCCATCGGTACGCACAAGCCCCGCACCCACCAACAGGGTGATCTGGGCAAAGTTCGCACAGGGTGCCTCCCAGTAACAGGCCTTTTGCTAAAGGCTGAACTCCACCCTGGTGCCAGTGGAAAAAGGGGCACCAGACACTCACTAAATATTACTGCTGGGCATGAGGCTCCCTGCTTGGTGTTACATGCAAGACGCTAGGATGGTAAGGTGGGAGCTGCCTGGGAGACCCACCGGTGGACAAATCACTGCAAATCCAGGCAAGCCAGCAGGAAGGGAAAAGGATGACATAAGAGTATCAGGCACAAAGAGTGGTGTAAACACGGAGGGGAGAGGTCATGGGAGGCTTCCTGGAGAAATCAGCATCTGGGAGTGCCTTTGAGTCAGTTAGGACTCTTTCAGTTGCAAATTTTAAAATAAAATAAGCTGACTTCAGCAATATCAGCTCACAAAACCAGTCCACTGGGAGATGTAGCTTCAGGTATGACTGGATTCAGGACTCAGGGGACACCTCAGGCTTCAGTCTCTGCATTGGCTGGCGGCACCTCCTGTGTGTTGATGTATTAGTCCGTTTTCACGCTGCTGATGAAGACATATCTTATGTAATTTATATCGGAAAAAAGGTTTAATTGGACTTACAGTTCCACATGGCTGGGGAAGCCTCACAGTCACGGCAGAAGGCAAGGGGAGCAAGTCCCATCTTACATAGATGGCAGCAGGCAGAGAATGAGGAAGACGCAAAAGCAGAAACCCTGATAAAACCATCAGATCTCATGAAACTTACTCACTATCACAAGAACAGCTTGAGGGAAACCACCCCATGATTCAACTCTCTCCCACTGGCTCCCTCCCATAGCACGTGGAAATTATGGGAGTATAATTCAAGATGACATCTGGGTGGGGACACAGCCAAACCATATCAGTTGGCTTTATTCTTCAGCTCACATGGGGGCAGGTCATTGCCCCAGCCTCACCTATACATATTCTCAGGTTCAAGTGCAGCAATAGGGAAGACACCAGCTGTCTCCCGTCCCTGGCAGAAGTCCTCAGATCAGCTCTAGATAGATCCCTTCTGCCCCAGTGCCTATCCCTGAACCCTTCACTGTGGCCAGAGAAGTGAGATGTGCTGGTTACTTAGGCCTAAGTCACATGCCCATCCCTAGAGCTGGGGGCCATCCCACCTATCCAGCGTCCCAGGCCTCAGAGCCTGGAAGGGAGAGTCCACAGGAGACATTCAGGACATGGTCTTCCCAGGGGAGCACAGGCCAGTGCTGATGGGCAGAAACAAGGGATGCCCACTGCAGCCTTGGGGGCCATATAAGCTTTCAGTACATGGAGAAGCAGGGAGGGCATTTCAGGCAGAGGCACCAGCCCTTGCAAGGGGCCGGAGGTGGGAAAGTGCCCTGCGAACACAAGCACGTGTGTACACACAGCAGCTGGCCCATGGAGTGGCCCACGCTGGGGAAGGGGAGGCTGTGATCAGGCAGGGCCATGTCGTGGTGGCCTAAACGTTGGCCTAGAAGTTTGGTCTTTGGGCAGCAGGGAGCCCTTGAGGGCCCCAGAGAGGAAGAAGGACATGATGAGGCCTGTGCCCGCCAGTGCCCCTTGTCCTCCCAGGAAGTTTGCAGTGAGCTCTGAGTAAGAAGGGAAAGAGTTCTCTGGGCTTCACTCTTTCCAACCCTCTCAGTTCCTTCCCAGCCCACCCACGCCCAGATGCTCTGCCCTCTCCCCTGCTCTCCTCCCCTCCTGGGATCGATGCCCACCCTCTGGAGACTTGTCATCACCCCTGAGTCCAGACTTCACTTTGGGCATTGGCTGGCAGGAGGAGAGAATGTCAGTCAGCCTTCTAGGGAGCCTCCCACACACACACCGATCCCAGCCAGAGCAATAAGCCTGCCCCCGAGGGTGGTGGGTGGCAGGCCTGGAGAGGAGCTTCGGAGGGTTGGAAGAGTGACGCCAGTGAGTGACGCTACCGCCACATATGGCCAGCTGCCCGAACTCCTCCCTGGGGTGGCCACTCTTGTCTGGACATGCAGCACTGGACACAAGCTCCTTCCT
>PVKP010038852.1:0-20575 GCA_004027715.1 Plecturocebus donacophilus
TTTATGCTAAAAACTCTCAATAAACTAGCTATCAACGGAAAGTATCTCAAAATAATAAAAGCTATTTATGACAAACCCACAGCCAATATCATACTGAACAGGCAAAAACTGGAAGCATTCCCTTTGAAATCTAGCACTAGACAAGGATGCTCTCTCTCACCACTCCTATTCAATATAGTATTGGAAGTTTGAGCCAGAGCAATCAGGCAAGAAAAAGAAATAAAGAATATTCAATTAGGAAAGGAGAAAGCCAAATTTTCTCTATTTGCAGATGACATGATTGTATATTTAGAAGACCCCATTGTCTCAGCCCAAAATCTCCTGAAACTGATAAGCAACTTCAGCAAAGTCTCAGGATACAAAATCAATGTGCAGAAATCACAAGCATTCCTATACACCAATAACAGACTTAAAGAGAGCCAAATCAAGAACAAATTGCCATTCACAATTACTACACAGAGAATAAAATACCTAGGAATAAAACTAACAAAGGATATGAAGGACCTCTTCAAGGAGAACTACAAACCACTGCTCAAGGAAATAAGAGAGGACACAAACAGATGGAAAAACATTCCATGCTCATGGTTAGGAAGAGTCAATATTGTGAAAATGGCCATACTGCCCAAAGTAATTTATAGATTCAACGATATCCCCATCAAGCTACCTATGACCCTCTTCACAGAACTGGAGAAAACCACCTTAAACTTCATATGGAACCAAAAGAGAGCCCACATCGCCAACACAATCCTAAGCAAAAAGAACAAAGCTTGAAGCATCACGGTACCTAACTTCAAACCATACTACAAGGCTACAGTAATCAAAACAGCATGGTACTGGTACCAAAGCAGAGATATAGGCCAATGGAACAGAACAGAGGCCTCGGAGAAAATGCCACACATCTACAACCATCTGATCTTTGACACACCTCACAAAAACAAGCAGTGGGAAAGGATCCCCTGTTGAATAAATGGTGTTGGGGAAACTGGCTAGCCATGTGCAGAAAACAGAAATTGTACCGCTTCCTGACACCTTACACTAAAGTTAACTCTAGATGGATTAAAGACTTAAACATAAGACCTAACACCATAAATACCCTAGGCAATGCAATTCAGGACATAGGCATAGGCGAGGACTTCATGACTAAAACACCAAAAGCATTGGTAATAAAAGCCAAAATAGACAAAGAGGATCTAATTAAATTCCAGAGCTTCTGCACAGCAAAAGAAAAAATCATTAGAATGAACTAGCAACCAACAGAATGGGAAAAATTTTTTGCAATCCACCCATCTGACAAAGAGCTAATATCCAGAATCTACAAATAACTAAAACAGATTTATAAGAAAAAAACAAACAAACCTATTCAAAAGTGAGCAAAGGATATGAACAGACACTTTTCAAAAGAAAACATATATGAGGCCAACAAACATATGAAAAAATGCTCATCATCACTGGTCATTAGAGAAATGAGAATCAAAACTACATTGAGATACCATCTCATGCCACTTAGAACAGCGATCATTAAAAAATCTGGAGACAACAGATGCTGGAGAGGATGTGGAGAAACAGGAACACTTTTACACTGTTGGTGGGAATGTAAATTAGTTCAACCATTGTGGAAAACAGTGTGGCGATTCCTCAAGGACCTAGAAATAGAAATTCCATTTGACCCACCAATCCCATTACTGGGTATATACCCAAAGGATTATAAATCCTTCTATTATAAAGACACATGCACACAAATGTTCACTGCAGCACTGTTTACAGTAGCAAAGACCTGGAATCAACTCAAATGCTCACAGATGATAGACTGGACAAGGAAAATGTGGCACATATACACCATGGAATACTATGCTGCCATAAAAATGATGAGTTCATGTCCTTTGTAGGGACATGAATTAATCTGGAAACCATCATTCTCAGCAAACTGACACAAGAACAGAAAACCAAACACCACATGTTCTCACTCATAGGCAGGTGTTGAAGAATGAGAGCACGTGGACACAGGAAGGGGAGCATCACACACTGGGGTCTGTTGGGGGCGACTAGGTGAGGGACAGCAGGGGGTGGGGAGTTTAGGGAGGGATACCATGGGGAGAAATGCCAGATATAGGTGATGAAGGGGTGGAGGCAGCAAACCACATTGCCATGTATGTACCTATGCAACAATCCTACATGATCTGCACATGTACCCCAGAACCTAATGTACAATAAAAAAAAGTAAGAAAAGTTAGTTGTTAGTTTAATTATTTCTTCTTTGAAGATAATGATGTATCTTTTCCTGCTGGTTGTTTTTAAGAATTTTTTCTTTGCTCTTTTCTAGCTACTTGAAAAGATGTGTCTATTTAGTTTGTTTTTTAATCTTACTTGAGATTCATCAAGCTGCTTGAATCTGTGGGTAACGGCTTTCATAAATTTTGGAAAATTCTTGACCATTACGTATTTCTATGTTTGTATCTGCCTCACCATCTTTTTTCCTAGTGTAACACCAACTACAGGTGTTAAAACTTTTTATTGTTTTTCATATGGCTCTTATACTCCTGTTTGTTCTTTCAATTCTTTCTTTTCTTCGTGCTTTGTGGATATTATTCATTGGCTGGTCTTTGAGTTTAATAATTATGCCTTCTGTTATAACCATAGCCCTATTTGAAAATTGCATTTGAAGCTTTAGAATGTTGATTTGATTGTTTTTATATACTATAACTCTTGGTCGAAATTCTAAAAATTTCCATGTATTAAATCTATCTTGTCAATTTTCCACTCTATTTTCCTTAGCATATTGATCATAGTTATTTTAAACTCCTCATCTGAAAGCTTCAATATCTGGATTATCTGCAGGTATGTTTCTACTGGTTATCTTTTTCTTGATTATTGCTCATGTTTCTCTGCCTCTTTTGTTAATAGCAATTTTTATTCTATTCTGGACATTTAGAAAAAGAACTATAGGGTCTTCATATGATATATCCTAGCAACAGGGGTTCCCTTTCCATTTTTTAGACAGATACAATGATAAGCATATCCCTGTAATCCTATAAGGGGTTAGTTGAGTTTGGATTGGGTTGAAGATTTAGTAAGATTTATTCCATCTTTGGTTCTTCGGATGTGACCCTCCTAGGCTTATGACTGGAGGCCTTGAGGTCTCAATTTCTTCAACTCTAATAGTGCTAACCTTTCCAGATTTTGAATTGAGTTATTTAGCTTCACAAGTTAAATATTTGGTAAATGTCTTAAGGAAGAGATTGATTGTGCAGGTTTTGTATATCCCTCCCCTCTAATGAGATCTTTTTCTCCTAAGTCCCTAGGGTGACCAATTAATGATGGTTTTCCTGGAACTCTTTGGTGTTAAAGCTGAAAGACCTACATTCTAGGAACTCCCTAAGCCCCAGGTAAACTAATACAATCAGTCACACCATAATCACCACAAGCCAGCAAGAGTTTTCACTTTTCCTTTCTTTCCCAGGCCCCAGTCTCTCACATCCTCCTAGAACTCAGCAAGTTTTCCTTACATTTGAGCTCCTCTATTTTCCAGTTTATCATTCTAGATTTTAACTGCCAAAAAACTGCTTGTTTTTCTTTTATAAAATCCCTCAATTTTGGTTTAAGTTCAGTCCTTAGGCTACTCCCAGTGAAACAGCTTTGATATTTGTTCCCTCCAAATTTCATGTTGAAATTTCTTCCCCAGTTTTGGAAGTAGAATCTAATGGGAAGTGTTTGGGTCCTGGGAGACGATCCCTCATGAATGGCTTAGGTACTATCCCTATAGTAATGAGTGAGTTCTCATTTTATTAGTTAATATGAGGGCTAGCTGTTCAAAAGAGCATGACACCTCCTTTCTCTCTCACACTCTCTCTCTCACCATAGAATGCCAGCTCCCCTTCCTTCCCCTTTCACCATGGTTGGAAGCTTCCTGCAGCCTTAACCAGAAGCAGATGCTGGTGCCATTTTTCTTTTATAGTCTGTAAAACCATGAGCCAAATAAGACCCTTTTCATTATAAATTACCCAGCCTCAGGTATTCCTTCAAAATGGTACAAACCAAACTAAAACACCTAGAAATTGCAAATGCCTCCAGTTAAGAAAGCTGCCAGTGGCCATTAGATTTTCTACAAAGAAAATCTGGAGTCCTAGTTAGTCTTGTTCTTTGTTTGTTTCTGTAGCCCTTCTTTGCTTTAAAAGTTGATTTTTGTAATTTATCCTTTTTGCTTGGTTGATGCAATGGGAATTTTTGCCTGCCATGTCTGATTAGCCAACTTTGAAGCTGGAGTCTATAGGTTATATCTCTCAATATGTAAACTTATAAGATAGGTGCTGTAATTATCTCCACTTTACACAGGTATTGAGAGGTTAAATGAATTTCACAAAATCATGTTACTTATAAGAATCTAGCTGGAACTTAAGACTGTCAAGCTCCAGAACTTTTACTTCCTAAACTATAATAGTATAACCTTAAAAACTAAGTATAAATAGTATAATTTTCAGAAACAGTTTCTGTAAACTTAATTGACTTGCCCAAGACCCCAGGAAAAGTTTGAGACAGAGCCAGGATTGAACTTCAGAGCTCTTGGTCCAGTGTTTCTTTCAGAGCCACATAAGAGGACATCCAGCATGATATGTACATAAAGAAACTGGTAATACTCTAGATGCAGGCATTATGCAAAGGAAAAATGCTTGCAATAAATTTCACACATTATTAATTGTCATCCTGCATGTGGGGAGCTTCACTAATTTATGTTGTTCACACGTGATCATATTTTACCTAAGGACTGATACACATAAACATAACTTCAACAAAAATTGTGTTAAAATGTATGTTTTTTTAAAAAAATTAATAAATAAAATATAGTCTTCAAACATGCTAGCTACATGCCTTTTTCTTCCCCAAGTGGGATTGCTTTTCCTCATAAAGCATCACAAGGGATATACAACTCTTGAAAACTGAAGCTACTAAGAATGCTGATTTGAAATGGTGGTGGGGAGAAGAAAAGGATCTTAAGGGTTTTCTTTAAAATTGTATTTCTTTCAATTAGGCTGATCTGATTCTTGTCCTGTGGATCATTTTCTACCTCCAGTAAAGGAAGTATCACCTCAGAGACTGAGGAAATGACTTCCTTTGGGTGAGGATAAAGCAAAACAATATCAAAAGGAGGGGATCTGAGTTAAGAACTGAAAATAATCCCCTACCTCCAACTCGCTCCCCTGTTGCTTTGCTGTGTTCTGCAGTGCCTACTCTTAAGGCTTTTCATAGGAACTAAAGCACTGCATCGGTAGAGTTTTTGTTAATGTGGAGCTATTACGTAGCATAGAGGGTGTGGTGGGCACATGAGTAAGATTTCATTGTACAGCAGAAGTTAAGTTGGGAGGTTCTCGTGAGGAGACACTGAAGAACTAAGGAAAAGTATTGTCAGACAGTGTAAATCTGAGGCCCTAAAGAGCAAGAATGACACG
Source organism: Plecturocebus donacophilus (assembly GCA_004027715.1). Lineage (NCBI taxonomy): Eukaryota > Metazoa > Chordata > Mammalia > Primates > Pitheciidae > Plecturocebus > Plecturocebus donacophilus. Next base: position 5,442 of record PVKP010038852.1, read on the forward strand.
TGGCCTCACGCTTCCCCAGCATCCACTGCCCTAGTGAGATCTTCAGGGGAAACTTAGCTTTGGGTGACACATCTTTATGACCTACGACATGCCAAAGTCCACCTACTCAGGAATTGCAGGAGTAGCTCATATTAGTTGTTTGGATTGGCTATATTCATACTCTGTGCTAGGAACTGGGGATCCAAAGATGAATAAGACCATCTAATTAGTGATACAAATTCACACATAGCCATCTATTTTATTTATTTATTTATTTTGAGATGGAGTCTCGCTGTCACCAGGTTGGAGTGCAGTGGCACAATCTCGGCTCACTGCAACCTCAGCCTCCCAGGCAGCTACCTCCCTCTCAGCTACCCTCCTGAGTAGCTGGGACTACAGGCTAATGCCACCATGCCCAGCTGATTTTTAAATTTTAGGTAGAGATGGGGTTTCACTATGTTGGCCAGGAGGGTCTCAATCTCTTGACATTGTGATCCACCTACCTTGGCCTCCCAAGGTGCTGGGATTACAGGTGTGAGCCACCACGCCATCTATTCTTTTATTCAACAAATATTTATTGAGTAGCAACTATATGATAGGTATTCTTTTAGGAGATGGAAACACAGTGATAGAAATGACAGGCACGTGTATTTCCAGAAGTTCCTGCACTCAGGAATGATGGAGAATATGTGCTGGCCAGAAAATAAGTATACATAAACATACGAACTGGGTACATACATCTATTAGGCATCCAATCCATGCCATGGATTTTCTCCAAACTCTCTGATGTCCTCAGAGTGTACATAAAACCTTAGCAAAGAAATGTACAGTACTTTTTATGTCTACAGCTACTAGCATCCGCCCAGATCAATGTCCTCACTTCTCCAAGTAAGCCCCAAACACCTCAGCAGCTGTGTTCTGGCAGCAGAGATGCAGCTGTATATTCCCAGATGTGTGCCATTCGATCGCTAAAAAGGAAAGACAGAAAGAGAAGCAATATGTGGGGAGGAGCAAGCTGCAGGGGTTAGAGAGAAGAAAGGTGATACAAGTAAGAGAGGCAGAAGAGTGTATAACACTGGACGAACTGTTGGGCATTCAGAAGCTCTGTGACTTTTCAGAAACTTCACCAAAATTCTCATCTTCAGACATATGCAATATACTGACTTCCTTTTGCAAAACATTTGTCAAGGTCAAGACACTTTCCAAGCACTCCTTTCCTGCCTGCTGTCCCCAGCCTAACACTGCTCATGAGGAAGTAACCAGCAGCCATCAAAGATTGGCCTCGGCACATCCTCCTACACCACCAGGACTGCTGGGAGGTGGTGAACTGCATTTTCTTTTCTTTCTGTGGCTTCTGAGTGCAGATGTCCATTTGTGTAGAGCCAATGAATGGTAAATATCAAGTCCTTGACTTTCTTAGACCTGTGGGACCGGTGTAGAAAAAAATAAAAGCGCTCTCAATAGTTTTATGCTCCTTTCTGAAGCTGACCTCTCCTCTCTGTTTGGAGTTACTCTGCCCGGTGTACAGAGAAATAATAAAACATGGCAGAGTACAGTCCAGGGTTAAAATGTCATACATCCACTTTGGGCTGTATTATGAAATGATGCCATGAGACTCAGGATCAGTCTTAAGCCTCAAATCTGAGTTCCGTTCCCTTCTGCTGCTGCTTACATTTTTGCCCTAGCATTTTGTAAGTTGGCTCCATCTTCCCCAGGAATATATAGAAGGTGTCAGTTTATATTGCAGATTCCAACATCAAACTTTTTCAAAGTCCCGGCATAAGAATTTACTATTCATGTGATCGTGGCAAAATTACTTCCCCTGAGTAAGCCTCAGTTTTCTCATCTGCAAATGGGAATCAATTTAATAATGGCTATTTCATAAGATAGCTTTAAAGGTTAAGGGGAATTTTAAAAATTGCTTAGCACAGTCTCTGGAAAAGAGTAAACACAAAAGCATGTTTGCTGCTAGTTTATATATTCAAATAAGCAGATATATATGTGTATCTTGTGGGAGAGGGATTCAAAAAGTTTGATCAAGGACTTGAGGAATACACACACACACACACACACACACACACACACACGTATGCATGTATACACATATTTTTAAACTCCAGTTGTTGGCTTCATCTGCCACCCCATGTGACATGTTTATCCTGCAGTGTCACGTGAGCTCGCCTCACCACTGTGCCCTCAGCCAAGCAAGGCCCTAAAAAGAGTGAAAGTACAGCCTTAGGACTAAGGAAAGCCAGCTGAAATAGGAAGCAACATGTTCAAGAATTTTTTTTTTTTTTTTTTTTTTTTTTTTGGCCAGGCACGGTGGCTCACGCTTGTAATCCCAGCACTTTGGGAGGCCTAGGAGGGTGGATCACGAGGTCAGGAGTTCAAGACCAGCCTGGTCAACACAGTGAAACCCTGCCTCTACTAGAAATACAAAAATTAGCTGGGCATGATGGCAGGCACCTGTAATCCCAGGGCCTTGGGAGGCTGAGGCAGAAGAATTACTTAAACTCAGGAGGTGGAGGTTGCAGTGAGCCGAGATTGCACCACTGCACTCTAGCCTGGGTGACAGAACCAGACTCCATCTCAAAAAATAAAAACCATTTTTTTTTGTTTCTGCCTAAGTCTCTGTGAGTCTTTTACCTACTGGATGATGACTTCTTTTATCTAATGTGTAAAAGTTGCCTCTACCTTCAGCATTTATTTTCTCTTCCAGAACATGTCATGGTGTCTCCTTCAGTGAAAGAGCATACTCCTTCCTGCTGATTCCCCACATACTCCCGGCTCCGTTCCTGCCACCCAGTCACCCACTCCTAGTACCAACCCTCCCACAAATCCATTCAGGTTCTATGTTCACCGAGTCCTTGGGCAAAATGAGCCCTTAAGGGCTCTTAGCTTTGCCCCACTCTTCCCCTCCAAGTCCCTTCTGCCTCGTCCCTTGGTGTTCTTCCCACGGTATCCCAGGCTCCTTCTCATAGTCACATCTGTCATCAACTTTTTGGTTCCACAATTGTTCTGTCTTTTCTCAGCAAACTTGTGGCTCATTATGAAATGAGCATTCTCTAAACCCATAAGTATGCATGTCCATGTGAACACCCACATATCCATATACACACAGAACTTTTCTTTACATTGCAGACAGAACAAAGAGGTGTAGCATGCATATGACTGAGGGAAAAAAATCAGGAAGTATAAATATTTTTGTTTTCATTCCATGCTGTGGGGTCAACATACAGGTGTAGCCAATTCAAAAAGTAATGGCTTTTAGCCTTTCTTTTGATCATGGACACTTGTAGAATATTATTAAAGTTATGAACACTCATCTTCGAGAAAATGTCCATATGCCCAGGACTTTGCATATAATTTCAGTAGAGGGGGTTGGATTTAGATCCCATATATCTTTAGGCCCCCAGGTTAAGACTTTTAACTGCAGAGAGGTGCATTGAGTTCTATAATAAATAAATAAGTAAATGATACTAGTTATTGAATGTCTATAGTGTGCCCAGAACTTCACTTGCAGTTTCTCTGAAGTTCTCAATACCCTTGCAAGTTAGGTATTACTGCTTCTATTTTGCAAGTGAAGAAACCGGGGCTCAAATAAATTAAACTATTTATCCCAAAGCCATTCAGCTGGTAAAGAATAGAGCTGGGATTTGGTCTAAATGATTGATCCTTTCCTCTTTTACACTGCCCTCTGGTCCTTGGACTCCAAACGGGCTCCAATTCAGTGCTATCAACTATTCCAGTTCATTTTATACTTAGCAGCTTTACAGTGAGGACTCTGAACATTTATAGAGTTGATTCAAACTAAAAGCCTTGACTTAATGCCAAGAGAGTGACTAGAATTAACTGCAGATGATTCCATACTGGCTCTAGTCATCATCTCTGACAATACCACTCAGATGCAGAATTGTATGTGGTCTCTGGAGCATTCTAGACCATGATTCCCATACACTGAACGCTCCATGTAATTTACACAGAAACATCCCTGAATCCCTTGCGTTTTTTATAGACTTGTCTCAATAGAATTGGAAGGCTTTGAGGCAGTGCTTAATTTTCAATGCCTATTGTCTTTTTAAAAAAGAGCACACACAAGTGTAGCCTGACACAGCTTTGAAGCTGTCATCATGTTCACATTCTGAAATGCAATGACCATAGGATTTGCCTTCCAATTCTAACTAGTTCTACTTAAGGAAGGAAATTTACACAGTGGGAAAATATGTTGCCCTTTGCTTTGTTTCCTTTCCTTTTGGGGGAGAGTTATTCATGTGTGTCTTGAATACAATAAGAAATAGCACATGCTACTATCAGGATGTTTTCAGAAATATTATTTTGAGTTTTTATTCTCATAGCTAAACTCCACTGTAATTCTCACGTGGCAAGAGTAAACTATTAATAGGATTCCAACTTTTTTTTTCTAGTAGACCCTGGAGAAGTCTCCTTTTCCATGTGAGTGAAGGGCAGATCAGATCTTGACATGACACATCGATTTTGTTTCCAAAACAGTAACTTCACTAAGTAAATCATTTCAGCACTTGATTGTTATTTATACATGCAAATCTGGTTTTCATTTGTTAGACTCGGACAAGGGGAAAGCTAATAATCTCATCAAAAGCTGAATATTTTCCATCTTGGAAATGTCACAAGGTTCATAATCACATAACCTGCACTCTGCCATGAGTGGATAAATGAACACCTCCCTAATCCATCCTACAGACAAACAGCACTGAGATGGGAGAACTCTGGGGCATTTGCAAGGATGAGTCTCAACTCACAGCAATGACTCCTTGGCCTTGTTCCTAGCATCCTGTAATTCATTTCCAATGGTTGTATACTGAGAGGAGGAAATGAGAAAGATGCAAAAAAAAAAAAAAATGCGTAGTTAAAAATCCTGGGGCCAGGCGCAGTGGCTCACGCCTGTAATCCCAGCGCTTTGGGAGGCCGAGGCAGGCGGATCACAAGGTCAAGAGATTGAGACCATCCTGACCAACATGGTGAAACCCCATCTCGACTAAAAAGTACAAAAATTAGCTGGGCATGGTGGTGCATGCTCATAATCCCAGCTACTCGGGAGGTGGAGGCAGAAGAATCACTTGAACCAGGAGGCGGAGGTTGCAGTGAGTTGAGACTGCGCCACTGCCCTCCAGCCTGGTGGCAGAGCGAGACTCCATCTCAAAAGAAAAAAAAATCCTGGACAAGTAAATACTAATAGCTTCAAAATAAATTACAGGAACTGAATTTGTAAATTGGGTTATTCTCATAGTAAGAAATCTGATTATATCTGAAGAGGTTCCAATTTTATAAGCAGGATGTATGAGTTCTGGGAAGACACATTATCTCCAATATGTCCCACACTGACATGAAAGTCCACCCGTAATTCCTTGTTTTAAGCATGGTCCTATCTTTATAATTATCTTTTAGTGTGCAAATCACATAGCAAGTTTCGTGTTCCTTTGGTGGCAGGATGGGCTCTGTGTTCTCTTCATTTCCTCTGAGCCTCCCCGTCTCACTTTTGGTGGGAAGGAGGCCTTCTCACATAACAATGCATCAGTTAGGCTATGTGAGAACGAGAGGGAAGTTCATGAGTCTGTTGGTGCCCCATTGTTACTCTGACACCCTGAGGATTCAGAAAAAAGAGGCCACTTGTTTCTACGAAGAAAGGTGTTTACTTGACATGGGACCATTTCTACAAACAAGGACAACTATAGGATATGGCTGGGAACCTGGGAAGATGTAAAACGGAGGGAAAGAGAACATCCAGGGCCTGTGAAAGACACCCCAAGAGGAGTGAGAAAGACACCTCTGCCCCGGCTGGATTTCAAACATTCATCATTGGCCGCAAGATAATATTGTTATCTTTCTTGTCCCTGGGCCCATCCCAAATGCCTGGCAGCTGTTACAGAGGGTGTCAGCAGCATTACTTTTTCATTACGTGGCTTTTCTTCCCAGCCTCACAGACTGAAGCTCAGAAAAGACTAAAAAAAGGAGGCAGAAGTCATCAGGTGCAGTACGAACGAAGCAGCCATTTCTTGTCAAAATCAAACTTTGGTTCAGGGATGGCCTCATTTAGAAGTGTGATCAGATTCTCCTTTGCAGAAAAGGAGGGTTTTTTCCTCCCAGACAAGTCCTTAGTGGGTTCATTCCAGGTTCTATGAGCAATTGTCCACTTTTAGAAAATCGATCAGCCCCTGTCCTGTGTAATTCTCACTCCTAGGTGTTCACAGAGCTTCTGGATTTGTTGAGGAGGTAGTTACATGGCCCCCACACAAGGAGCTTTTGGGTTTCACAGGCAGCTGAAGAAGGCAGCATAGCTTCTGTGAAAAGACCAAAGATGAAGGATGCTTGGACACCCTCTTAGGCAATAAGAATTGGGACATCAGAGCAGGGTCCTCTCATCTTCCCTCACTTGGTGGTCTTTTTCTGCTTGATTTTATATTGCTACTTTGGATTTAATTTGTTCCAGTTCTAAGAGAATTATGCTTTTAGTACCACCCTTGTGATGATTAATGTGTACTAATTGTTTCACCTTTGAATCGAGACTCTTTGGAGCTGTCTAGGCAAAAATCTCCCTTTTGTAGGAGGCAGGGCTGTTGAGCAAGAATCCCAGGGGGGCTCCGCTCTGCTTCAGGTTGATGTGAAGAGAGAGATTAAAGAAAGTGTGGAAAGTAGCTTTCTTTTTGATTGCGCCCCAATGGAAATTGTGTTGTCCCACACGTTGTATTAACTATTCTGGTGACTTAAAAAATAGAATCAGTCTGAGTATTTAAAGGGGCCCTAATGAGAACCTTAACTGCTGTGGGGCCTGCTTTTGCCACATTATAGGAAGCAGAGCTGTATTTGTCACTAATTTTCATCTCGGTTGCTTGGCTGAGCCAAGGGACTGGTAGTCTAATGAGCAATGTAAATCATATCTTTCAGTCCACTGATTCTCAGGTAGGTGTAGACCACAGAAACAGGTAGACTGGAGGACAATACCAGATAACAGCAGGAAAGGCCAGGCGTGGTGGCTCAAGCCTGTAATCCCAGCACTTTAGGAAGCTAAGGTGAGTGGATCACGGGTGAGGAGTTCGAGACCAGCCTGGCCAACATGGTGAAACTCCGTCTTTACTGAAAATACAAAACTTAGCCAGATGTGGTGGTGTGCGCCTGTAGTTCTAGCTACTCAGGAGGCTGAGACAGGAGAATTGCTTGAATCCAGGAGGCAGAAGTTGCAGTGAGCCAAGATTGCACCACTGCAGTCCAGCCTGGGCAACAGAGCAAGACTCTATCTCAAAAAAAAAAAAAAAAAAAAAAGGAAAGAAACCCAGATAACAGCAGGTAAATAAAATAGCCAGAGATATCCCCTTGCTAGGGACAGACCCAGAGATCTCTTTCTTCTGAGATTTTGTTCAAGCCTCATGTCTCTACAGACATTAAGTAGCAAGTTGCTTTCCGAGTTTTTAGAAGGCATATTTAAAATTCACTTTAAATATCTATGTTTCCTTCCATGAACATGTCCCAAAATTGCCCCTAAAGGAAGGGAAAAGAAAGGAAGAACAAGGGAGAGAAGGGAAGAAAGACAAAGACGAGCGATTGTGCAATTTTATAAGGTTCTCCTTTAACAGCATAATTACAATTTCAGTTGTCACTCAGAAAGGTTGAATGACAGATTCTAGCCAGTTGCTTGTGAAGCTGGCAGCATGTCAGGAATTACATGGGGAACTTTGTGAAAAGCACAAGTCCCTGGGCCCCAAACCCATTCCATATTCCCTTACCTACCCACCTTTTGCCCAATATAGGCCCAGGGGACATCCCAGGCAGTTTTGATTTTTAAAGAGTCCTAGGTGATTTCTAACAAACTGTCCAAGACCAGCTATGGAGAACCAGTGGAGGGGATGGAACATCTTTAAATATATTAACTCAACTGGTAACGGCTGACATTGGCTGCCTTGTGCCTGCACTGGGCTTGGTAGCAGAAAAAGAAAAGACAGTTTACAAGATCTTCCTGCATGCAGTTTCTCACAACCAAGGAAAACTGTTTCTATTAATTTCCCATGGAAATTCTCGGCTGTGAAAGAAGCAAAGGATAGCTAACATATACCTGTGATTCTCTTAATTTAGATATTTTAAATTTGAAAAAGTCATTTACAAAACAAAATAGACACATTTTTTTTTTTTTTTTTTGGTTTGCTAAGAAAACTGGGGGCTTGTGAACTTAGTAGGGCAAAGAATGCATGAAAGCACATACTGGCAGCAGATAGAGGCTGAGACTGAGGGGACCAATTTGTCCTGGTTTTCTTGGGACTTCTCCTGTTTTAAAATTGAAAACTGGGACCGATCTCATTTTAAACCTGGAAGTCTCACATTCTGGGAAGCCCCTCTGTCCCGAGTACACCAGGACAGTTGGCTACCTACATGAGAATGTCCACATCAATACAATCAAGAGGGCCATTTCTGTTGCCATGATCAGTCAATTCACACCCATGATCGTCTGTACTGACTTTTACCTGGTTTGGCTGGCTGTTGCTTTGATACTGCTGATTGGTCAGTACAGAGCAAATGGTCAAATACCTTGAGAAGAACTCACTGAAGAGAGTTAGAAGCCCTGAGCCAGGGTTCTGATGTTGCCACGTCTTATTGCATGATTTCAGACATCATCCCTGGGCCTAAATTTTGTTCTCTGAGTTAAAATTGGTACAAACATGTTGTAAACATTAACATTTAAATTTTATAATACACGTGGAAGCACACTATAAATTTTAAAGCTCTGCACAAATGATTAAACGTACATGGATCACAAAGCCAGAACCACAGTAGAAGAAAAAGTCTTTTCCTGGGAAAGACTACTGGAATGGAAGGAGCACAGTTTGTGAGTTGGCCGCATAGGACTGCAAGCTCAGCTCTTAAGCAAATAGATAGGTTTCCTTAAGCACATTCCTAGAGCTGGCATCCTCCTTAGTTTATGAAATCCTGAGATTTATCAGGTGGTTCTGGGTCCAGCCTAAGGAAACAAATCCAACCAGGCTAAGCCAACTACAGCATCCCTACCGCTCTTTCCCAGTAACTTATGTAGGTATGAGTCATGTGACTCACAGTTAGTGAAACATAGGAGCAGTCTGCTGCTTGAGGCAGGTTTATCCTGCTCAATAAAAGATATAGTAGCCCAAGAAGAAACCCCTTTTGGCTTCTCTTCCTGTCTTCCTGCTAGGGACACTGTGTGAGGATGCAATGACAGGGGCCCCTATCTTAAACCTGGAAGAGAGATGAATGTGAAGCATCACGAAATAGAGAGATGAAAGAAATCTGGGTCCTTGAGAACATGGCTAAACACTCAGAACTATCCATTTCCTAGGTTTATTGCTCCGTGAGAAATATTCTGATCCTTAAATCATAGCTACTCAGGGCATCAATCATAGCATGGTGTGATTCCATGAACTGTTTGTTACTGGTCCACATTGAGTTAGATACAGAAATCGTAACTGTTTATGAACTTTTCTAGCAATATGATGGAGTAATATTATGGCTATTGACTCAAAAATTTTTAAATGGATGTAAATATCTTCTTTGTTTCATTTTCTACGAATTTATTTTATTACAGTTTATAAAAGTATCAATCTATGATATATCGGAAATTAGAGGAAAAATTAACTGGTATTTGTTGCAGATAATTTAAGAAGCATTGTTTGAAGCCAAGGTTTGGCAAACTACAACCGGGCAAAATTCAGTACAACATCTGCTCTTATAAATAAAGTTTTATTAGAACATGGCCACATCTTCTGTTTACATATTATCTATGGATATGTTTACGCTACAATGGCAGAGTTAGGTTAGCTTTACAGAGATCTTACACCACCCCCCCAGTCCTGAGTCTAAAATTTGTACTATCTGGTCCTTTACAGAAAAAGTTTGCAGAGCCTTGCTTTAACAATTCTCAGCTACATATTCTACATGCAGTTGAAGTTGTTATAACTTCTATATAGGTAATTAACTTCTCTAGATCTTACTGTGTTCATCTATAAACTAGAATAACAATTACACTAGTTTGTGGAGAGTATTGAATGAGATAATGCATATAAGGTTGTCAAGAAAGCATGTGCCTTATAGTAAGCATGTAGCATATAAGAGATCTCTACTCTTCTTTGCCTGCTACCACACTTTAATTAAACAGCTACTATGTCAAAGGCCAAGAGTTCCTATTTTCAAACTGTGGGACAGGGTAACTCTTTGATATTCTATTATTTCTCTCCACTGTCAGTTGGGAAAACTTCGTCATCAGCCAGGAAGTTTGACATAGTGATTGAGAATAATGCATTGACAATAATCAATGACTAGATTTTAGGAATAAACCTCTAGGCTTTTAAATATTGCCTGTCTCAAGGTTCTGAGGACCTGATATAACAAAAAGCTTTCTAAGCAGAGAGGAAAATGGGTTGAGAGCCCCTTTTACTTTCTAAAATGTAATGGAGGATACTCCTGTGTTGTCATGTGCTTTAAGACTGCATTCTTGAACTCTTACTGGTAACAGAAAACTAATGTGATTCTTTTTTTCTTTTTAGGAAAGCTAACAATGACTTCAGAAGTGTGTGTTTGTTATCAGATTTACGGTACTTGTCACATTTTGGCCTGAAGGCAAGGCAAGGGAGGGTTTGCAAAAATATCCAAGAAACGTCTTCATCTCTTTTTCTCTTTTCTAATTAAAATGCAGTTCGTCTTACAGATTCCAGAGCATTTTGGATTTGTGGTTGCAAGCATGAGGTCATTTTTCCTGCCTATATGACCACAGTGAATTTTTAAAGTCTTTAGTGTTTGGTAACAACAGACAAATAACTGTGGAAACCTGAGAGCTGAGCTCAAGTTCTTTCCAGAGTTTTCCCATTATTCCTCAGCATGGGGTAAAAATGAGTCCACCTCGCTAAGCTAGTGCCAGGATCCCTGAACACCCCGTATGTGAAGCTAACATGTAAGTTCCCCTCCAAACAGAGCAGCTAACCAGGCAATACAGAGGTGAAGAGGAGGCCTCTGGGTCTCTTAGACCTGAATCTGCACACTGTTCTTTCAATCTTCCCCGTGATATAGAGCAAGTCAGTTATTTGACCTCTCTCAATTTTATTTTCCTCATGAGTGAAAAGAGCAACCGTCTAGGCTGGTTGTAAAGATCAAATATGAAAATGAATGAAAAATACTTAGCACAGTAGAAAACTGGAGTGTACAGATTTGGTCCTCTTTTTCTTTGTTTCTGGGCATTCATCTTTCTGTCAAACTCAGCCAAAAAAACTTAGGAGGAGCTGACACCAAGTTCTAGAGGAAGTCCCTGATTTGGCTAAATGACCATTGTAATCAGATGTCCGTGATCGGTTCAAAATCTCAGACTTCTGTAAAATAGCCAGTCAATGCATGTTATCATTCTAAGGGAGAGTATATGACCCATGTTGGTGCAGTAAGACTGGTTCAAAGAGACATTCATTTCCCTTCCCTGCTGGATGGGAACAAGGAAGCAAGTAACTTCAGCTATTGCTAGCAGTCAACTTGTGGTCAAAATGCTACCTCTTCCTGCTGCCTCCCTTTCCCAAGCTCTTTGCTGCAAAATCATCCTCTTCACCAAACCTACTCCACATCTGTATTATGGATGGGGAGGGAGAGGCAGCAGGCGGCTATCCTCTCCAACACTGGACAAGCATCGAGTTTCTCATTAGGCTTGGGGCCATAAAGAGAAGCTCTTGCTTTAAAATAAAATAAAACAAAAACTTAAAAGATGTTCATAAATTAACCACTACAGCAGATAAATTAGGAGATGTATTTAAATTCTTTCAAAAGTGCCTACCTTAAAAAAATTAGATTAAAAACTAAAAGTAATGACTGAGAGAGTCCTATAACTACATGTTACAACTATGATATTTATCTGTGTATATACAGACAGGAGCAGGGCAGAGACAGTAACTGCTAAAATGTGAGAAACCACTACCCAGAAAAGAGAAATCAGTACAGGAACTGGACAATGTCTTGACTGGTATCCTGAACACAGGGGACACCTGCATGTTCCTTTCCTGCCAAGGAAGCAGCCCTGTTCTTCCCTAAGTCTACACACTTGCTCTCATCCCTTCCTCTGGATCAGTAGCTCTCAAATTTTAGCATGCACAGAATCATCTGGAGGGCTTATTAAAACACAGATTCCTGGACCCCACTCCAGAATTTCTGGTGCAGTGGTATGTGATGAGGCCAGAGAACTAGATTCTCTAATAAGTTCCCAGGTGATACCAATGCTGCAGGTTCATCGCAGATTCAGGCTCTAAACCTGTTCTAGAAACTAATGCCCAGCCAGACTCTCCTCTATATTGAGAGTCTTTGTTTCAAGGGCTATAGAACTCCTGCTTCATTCCGGGTGGACAAATGTCTACAGATTCAATGACTGTCTTTTCACTCCCCTAGTGCCTCAGTATCTGTCTGAGTAGCAGCCTCATAAGCCATTGCCTCTGGGACCTGGGTCTTCCTTGACTTTCACAAGCCCTTTTCAGGACGTGAATTGAGGCTTTGAATCCCAGTTCCTGCTACCAACAACTTGACTCTGCTGATGCCAGTGACAAGTTGCAACTATGTTTACAATGATAACATGGCATCGACAATCATAAGAGCTTGTCTATTGCATACTGGTTACAGGCCTCCTGTGGCTGCTGTCAGACTCTAATTGACCCGTAAGAATAGTCCCCATAATCCTATCCACCCTAGATGCTGTGACATCAGGCCTCCGTCTGCCTGGCTCTATGATGGGATTCATTCTGAGGCTGCTCTTTCTGGATAGTCAGCTTATTCTCAGGGTTGACCTGGGTCAAATCCTGACCCAGATAAAGCATCGCTGAGATTTTTGTCCATAATATTGTTTGTTCACAAGAAAAGTTATCTAGTTTATCAAATGTCTACTTCATTTCCAAAAACTGAGATACACGCTTACTGTCATGGCAAAGGCTGGCCTTCCTTTGTTTGATGAATTAAGACTACATGCTTTGGGCTTACATTTACTATCTAGGAAATAATTCTGTTTCCCAAAGTGTGGGCCACATGCCACTAGTGGTTTATGAATGTTTTAATGTGGCACACTGACTTGACATCAGTTACATTGTATTGCACAGTGAGAACATTGTTTTCTTTTTAATCCTCTTTGAAACAAGTTGGTGGAGTCAGAAAAAAAAAAAAAAGGTCTTGGTTTGGCATTAGTGTATTTCCCCAGTTATACCTTTTGTTAATCTCTCTTTTTATATAGTAGAGAGGAGGCCACAGGCTGAGAACTCTAGTAGACTAACAGTGACCAACAAGTCTGTGATAACATTGCCTTTTTTACCATTCTATGTATTTCTATGGTTACCTTCCATTTACGGCAGATAATACTGACTTTCCATTTATAGCAGTGATTTAACGTTCCTCTTATAAGTAAATATGTATAAGAAAGAAGATGATTTTCTTTAAAGAAGAGTATTATATCAACTAGGATATGGGGTGTTAGAAAAGTGTGGCAAAAATCATTAGGGTCAAAAATGACTGAAATTTGGAAACTGTTGATGAAAGAAATGCATTGTCCTTTGTGCCAGCTCACCATGAGCAGAACAAACTCTGAACAGTGTTTCTTTTTCTCTTTTGCCAGTAGTGAGAATAAACTGCAGGGAGTGATTATACATTCTATAAATATTTTCTGAGAGCTTAATCAACAAGTTACTCTTTATTGCACCTCTGAGAACAAAGTTTAGGTCTCCTGCTACCTTCATCCTCAGCATGGACTTTGCCTGCATCCTCACTTTCATCTGCCAATCTCTGCAAAGTGCCCCACAATCCTGCTATATTGGCCTTTCTCCAGTTCCTCAAATCTTAATACATCTCTTCCCTTCTGCCTCTAGGCCTTTGCACATACTGAACCCTCTCTCCAGAATATCCTTCTTTCCTTCCACCTCTTTTTTCACTTGACCAAGTTAGTTATTGGTTTAAACACTTTAAATGTTGTTTTTTTTTCAGAGATGATTTACTTGATTTCAGACCAGTTGAGCATCTCCCCCATGGCACCTCATTCTTCTACTCTGAAGCACTCTTCGCAATTGTAATCAAGTAACCATTTAGGTATTGATTTGTCTCATGTCTGTTTCCCCCACTGAACTGTAAGCTTGTGAGAGCAGCCAGCTTGTCTCATGGTTGGTTCTCATAAGTATTTTTATAAATGACTAGATCATGATCTATAACAGCATATTATGTGGACATTAGGGCCCTAAAATAAAACTTAGGTAACTAAACGAAAAGAACAAAATCATTTTAACGATTAAGGATTGAAGTCAGGTACCTTTGACCACTAGTCATGACAAGTGGCCAAAATTTTGTGTGCATTCAGTGAATCAAATCACCCAAGCACACAAATCTGGACCTCTACATTTATTGCTTATAAAAACAAAAGATTGAGAACATTGGTTGAAGCCAGATGTTCTGCAGGCTGGATCTCATTGTCCTAACATGACAGATTCTCATAACTGGAACTGTGTGTATTTGAGATGCTGGAACATAAGATCCAACCCAGAAAATATTTTGAAATAATGTTGTTCAATTACTTAATCCTTGTTAGGCTATTGAAGAGAAGACTCTTATATACACTATTATAAAAACATTATGCCCGAGTCTCAAGTTCTGGAATATCCAATTACAATAGCTTTTTTCCACATTTGTATTCTCTCTATTCTATTTAATTGCTCTTAACCTTTGGAGCAGATTTATTGTATATGACAGCGAGCAATATGAGCCTGTGTAAGAGCCGGCCATGCCATTTCCTGCTTTCCACCCACCCACCATCTCCGTAATATCACTCTTCCCTGCCTTCTAGCATCCTCATTAGCCTAGCCTAGGTCTTGTTCCCTGCTTGGAGTGTGGGCCGTCAGAAAGGGACTCCAGTAGAGGAACCTGCCCACCAGCAGACTTCGTCTTTCCATCTCTCAACTGACCTGAGCTTTGTTTGATGATGTCAATTTGTCACCCCATCCTAGATCAATCTAAACATGTGGGATAAACAAAATAATCTTCATTTCTAAGACGTCCCATCAAGAGTTAATAAGTAGATAGTCAAGTTTCCTGACAGCATGTGTCTGCGTGTAACAGTGTGGCTTGTGTGTGTGTGTGTGTGTGTGTGTGTGTGTGTGCACATGCACGTT
>PVKP010038853.1:0-20570 GCA_004027715.1 Plecturocebus donacophilus
TTCCTGAGACCCTCGGGTGTGGTCTGAGTTATTCTGGGTGGGCTTCTGCAGTGCTGTTTCCTGAGGCCCTCCGGTGTGGTCTCTGAGCCATTCTGGGTGGGCTTCTGCAGCGCTGTTTGCTGACGCCTGGCATCCCTGGTGTCTCCTACTGAGCCAGCAGCTAGGGCAAATGAGGCCACCGAAACGCCCAGCCTGTCCTGGGAGCCAGAATTCCCCTTCCAATTGTGCCAGTCCCAGTGCTGGCTCCAGAGCAGCCCTGTGCCCTCTCCCCATGGAGAAGCGCAGGACCCAGCCACGGGAGGCATCTGGCTCTCTTCCTGGCTCAAGAGGAATCGCTCCTCGAGAGCATCTGAGATCCCAGAGCAACCAGAAACAAGGTAAATCGGGCACTGCGTCTCCGCTGCTTTTGAGTGTGTGGGGCCTTGGATTAGAAAGCAGGAAACCAGGTGGGATCTGAAAGCCCTTTCTTTTGTAGGTGCATGTTAAGATAGGTCAGGACTTCCTCAGGAATGGGTAGGACAGGTCCTCCCAGGAACTGTTGGGAACTGAGGGTCCCAGGAGCAGCCCACACGCCCCTGAAGGATGAGGGTCAGGTGTGCGGCCAGCTGGGCTGCAGCACGACCGGGGGCAGGAGCAGCAGGAAGGAAGCCGAGGAAGTCAGAGGCGCTGAGCTGGAGGAGCCTTGTGTGAGCGGCTGGTCAGTGTGTGCAGGCACCTGCTCCTTGGGGTGGGGAGGGGACCCTGGGGCAACCGAGAAGTAATTGGTTAGCAGGTGCAATCATCATCAGAAGGCTGAGCCCGCAACTCCGTTTTAGTCCCAGCCGTGGAGACATCAGCCCGGAAAGCTCCTGCCCCTCTTCCTGCATTATTTGTCAAAGATAACTGAGCATCCTGGAGGCTCAGGAGCTGGGTCTTTCCTTCAAAACCTTGCCTCAGTTTCCACGTGCTGGGACAGGCCAGATGAACACGTGTGTCACCCACCGTGGGCAGCACAGCCCGGGAGAGGTGGAGCTTCACCCGCTCCCACTCAATGGCTGTGCCCCTGCCCTCACATGGTGCACCCCATAAATATGTGCTGAGCCAATGAACCAATTAAACTGCTGCTGAGGCTCAGGTGTGTTCCTCTGAACATCGGAAAATACAACAGACAAGCAAAAAATAGGCTGACTGAATTAATATTGCACTCGTGTCATACGGTGGGGATTTATTCATTCCTTATTCATTTAATAGATATGGGTTGACAGTGCTGAGGAGCTGGAAAGAAAACAGAAAACAAACCAGACACCTCACCCTCCACTGGGGAAAAGTCAGAGGCCCAGCATGGGTGGAATGGGCAGGACAGGAATAAGCCCCGTGAAGAGAGCCCAGTGGGGTAAGAGGACGGGGCGCAAGGGGCACAGGGGGCGTGAAGGGCAGCAGGTGCGGTGGGGGCAGTGGGGACGGCGAGGGCTTTGCCAGGAAGGTGAGTTGAGCAGACCCTGGAGGGAGGGAGATGGTCCGGGCCAACCTGGGAGCCGCTGGCAGGATGGCGAGCGAGGCCCAGGAGAAGCTGCCGCCACCACTCCTGGATGTTTTCAGGGCTTTATTTTGTTCTCAGTGTTTTGACTCTTTCTCCAAAAATCAAGAGGAGGAGAAAATGTCTGCCTAAGCACAGTCTCCAGGTGTCTCACTCGCGTGTCCAAGCTTGCCCCGTGTACGGATCTTGTACCTACCATGTGTGTCTGGCTTTCCGACCAGGGTGGGGGAGGTGACTGGGTCCCCGGCAGCCTGAAAGCAGTGCTGCAGCTGCACGTGAGGCTCTGTGGCCCTCGGGGACACCCTGAGCCACCGGTCACAGGGTGTGGAGAGGGAGAAGGACATACAGTGGGCACCCAGGCTCTGAAAGCACCGGCAGCTCACCAGGCCCTCCTTCCAGGTCTCTCCAAATAATAACAATACAAATGCGATTACGGAAACCGTTAGAAAGCATGCGTTCCTAAACACAGGCCTACAGTTCAGACTAGCCAGGATGGTCCATCCGCGCCTTGAGAACTGAGGCCTGTGTCTGGCCTCAGCCCAGCAGGTTCCTGGGCTTGCTGTTTTCTTTCTCACTAAGGCGCAGGTGGTGGATGCGACCCTCTGCACCTTCACGTGGTTCTGTGTAAGGATGGAAGCCTTACCCCAGGGTGACGCTCTGGGGACAGGGTCCTCATGGCTGCCAGTGGGAAGGAGGGTGGGAGGGCAGGCCTCGGATTCCACACCACCCGGGGTTGTGCCTGTCTGTGGCTCACTAACAGGGGGATGGGGCCTCCTGTGTCACCGTGGGATGAACAGAGGCACTGGAGGAGACCCGATTCCATCACCTGTCACCTGCAGGCAGGTCCCTCACCTCAGGCTCTTCGCAGCTGCAGGAACTCTTCCCCCTGGTTCTGCCATGTGTTTCTTCTCACCACCCGACAGATGATGACACGCCTCGACTGTTCATTGGCACTTGCCCCTTCAGCAGGGTGGAAGCCTGGGGACACTGGGCCTTGTCTGTGTCCAGGAGGGCATCTCAGGGCCACATTAAAGATCCTCAGTGCTGGTACGGCAGGAGCAGATGCTGCCAGGAACGTCAGTGCGGTTGCACCACGTGCTCCAGCCCGGCCAGTCTGCCATGAACAGTCCGTGGACACTGGCCCTCGGGTACAGAATGAAGGGCACCCCTCCTCCGAGGCCTGCTGCCAGCTGCAGATGAACCGAGGTGTGTGTGGCATCTTCAGGCCGCTCCTGGGCCAATGGCCATGCACAGCTCCCAAGATTTCAAAACAAGTCCCCCATCCCATAATTACCCAGAACAAAGCACACATCAAACTCTGAAAGGTAGGATTTCAGATCCCAGCAGTCTACAACTCTGGGGTCACAGGGCCTGGCCCGGTCTGTGGGACACTGAAGGCTTTTGTGAGAGAAAGTTCCAGAGAGCAATCCTCAGCTCCCAAATATGAACATGTCCTGCCAAAAAGTTAAGAACCAGCTTCCCCATTTTTTTTA
This sequence comes from Plecturocebus donacophilus, assembly GCA_004027715.1. NCBI lineage: Eukaryota > Metazoa > Chordata > Mammalia > Primates > Pitheciidae > Plecturocebus > Plecturocebus donacophilus. The sequence continues at coordinate 3,010 of PVKP010038853.1, forward strand.
CTGTGGCAAAATACACATAAAATCTTCACCATTTTTAAGTGGATAGTTGAGTGGTGTTAAGTAGATTCACATCATCCGCAGCCACCACTACGGTTCACCTCCGAGACTTCTCAGTTTGCAGAAGGAAAACCGTCCTGGTTGAACATCTCCTCCCCATCGCCCCTCCCCCAGGCCTTGCCGCCCCCATTTGCCATCTGCCTCTAGGAATGTGGACACCCTGGGTCCCTCACATGAGTGAGTCAGATGGTATTTGTCATTTTGTGGCTGGCTTATCTCACTTGGCACAGTGTCCTCAAGGTTCCCCCCTGCTGTGTGTGGCACGTGGCGGGACTCCCTTCTTAGGACTGATAATGTTCCGTTGGACAGGCGGCCACATAGGGCTTCCCCACTCATCCACGGCTGCACGCTCGGCGGCCTCCGTCTTTTGGTGACTGCAAACGATGCAGCTGTGAACATGGTGTGCACACGTGAACCAGTTTCCTTTTAAGACTCGTGGACTTTTGCAGCGAGGCATGAACGATTCAACCTCGCATCATCTCGCAAGGGAGGGATGCTGACCTCTGCGTCCGCCACTCCCCAGTCCCTGAATGTTCCTCCTGCTGTTACAGTGTCAAGTCCCGTTATCTTTACCGGCGATGTTGGTGTAGGGGCCTTTTGGGTGGTGGTAGGAAGGAGAATAAACTCCCCAGGCAGTTGGAGGCGCCACCTCCAAGAACCAGCGATGTTCCTGGGGCCGCCAGTGGCTTGGCCAATGCCCGGTGGTTGTTTGTGTCTTCACGAGCAGGTGTGAGGCCCGAGCCTCCACCAGGCACCTGCATGTGTTGGGGGGAGGAGGCGAGTACCCCCTGCGGTGCCTGCTGGAGGGGAGGGAGCCTGTGGTCGCTGAGCAGGCAGAGCTGGGGCAGGAGGGCAGGCTGGCTGCCTTGCAGCATCTTCGTCCTCATTGCTCTTTTCCTGAAGTGATCAGGGCCAGGCTGTCCCCTCTGCTCAGGTGGCCCGGCGAGTCTCTGTGGAAACAAGCCCTGTGAGCCACCCGGCCGTGCCAGCGGACATGGCTTCTTCTCTGTCTTCATCCCGGGCTGTTTCTGAGACTCACAGCCTTGAGAGTGGGCTTCCCGAAGATGCTATCCATTACACTGTCAGCAAAGCGGGGGCCGCGCATAGGCCAAGTGTCAACAGAAGGTGAGGAGAAAATCAGCACAATCTCAAGCTAATTACCCTGCCTAGAAGTTAATTAAATACTTGTTGGAAGCCGCAGGGTAGATCCTAATTAAACTTGTCTAACAACAGTGCCCTGACACTCCCTGACACTGGGAGTTCCTGCCGGGCTTAAATAATTCCAGAGGGCAATCATACCTGTCACACGGTGTGCTGCGGGCTGGAGAGGGACACGGGCCTCCGTATTTTCGGTACTAATTTGCCACATATCAGGCACTTTGTGCATGTTTCATTTACACACATTTTAATTGGGGGGAGCCTGGATGGCTCCTAATGATTCTGTCGATTTTCCCTTTTTCCGAGAGGAAAAGAAAAGGAACAAAAAATAACCGACGTGCCGCGGAAGCGGTCAGCACCATCATTCTGCATGATTTGGTGTAATGATCATGATTAATGCTTGTTTATTGTGGTCTCTCTTGTGTTATGTAAATAAAGCTGTGGCCTTCTCCTTCCCGTTCCTGGGCAGTGGGGCTGCTTCCATTTGGAAGCGAGTGGAGGGAGGGCTGGGGGGGTAATGCCAGCCGGCCGCGTGCACTCGGGGACGCGGGTGCCTCTGAGCCGTGCTCAGCTGTGCCCACCCGGAGTCACAGGCGGAGGGTGGGTGCCGTGCAGGAGCCAGGACGCCCCCTCGGCTTCTCTCTTCTCTCCCTCCCTCTGCTCTCAGCTGTGCCTAGGAGTTCAGGAAAACAGGAATCACCCCCCAAAATGCAGCATCCCTGCTAAACGCCAGCGGGAGGCTGTGACAGGCTTGGAGGCCACAGGTCCACTGCCCTCGAAAGTCATGTCTGTGCCGTCTGAGCCTGCGGGGGAAGAAGTGGAGGGAGTGAGAGATGTGGGGGCCATGTGCAAGTGGGGGGCAGTTTGGGGGATGAGAACAGCAGGGTCGCATCGCGCCTGCATTGGTCATCTCCGGAGATTGAATTTGCTGCACAACAGGAGAACCAGACAGACTCACGGTCCTCCTGACGCCACAGAAGCTTGGCACTTTTTCCTGTCCCTTTAGGAAACATGCTAATGCCTGCACAATCTGAATGCCTGTTACAAAAAACCCTGACTCCTGACTGAGCTCTGCTGTTCAGTCGGTGGGCTGTGGCACGGGTCTGTGTGGTCGGGAACACCCCCGCCCTGGTCGTGCCCATCACACTTATGGATTGCTGGTACACCTGGTCCTCAGCACCCAGGCAGCCCTGGTCAGCCTTGGTCCAAGTCCAGTGGTCTATAGGCCCTGATCGCCAGGCTTAGCAAGACTCGAAATAAAGTCCGTTGTTTTCACGGCGGCATGAACGCCCACCCAAGTCCTCCCATAACTCAGCCTGGGCCTGTGAAGACTGTGCACTAATCCGTTTTGCTTCCGTCCACGAGGCTGCGGTTTCATCCAGAGGGCGAGCCCCAGACCCGTGTCTCCATCTTCCTTGGAGGCTGGGCAATGAAAGGGTTAAATCAAACAACCCCTTCGTATTTTTCACCTTCTCACCAAACAGCATGAATTAATGAAAAGATGTGAGCACTCAGATCTTTTCTGGCAAGAATGCTTGTTGAAATAATCAATTAACCTTGGAAGATCAAATTGACGGGGCTTAAGTGCAAAGTTATTTAAGATGCCAGATTAGCCAGATGATTGCATTTGTGGCAATGCAAGAAAGCAGCAAGAATGCTTTTGAGAAATTTCCAGGCTTCAGAAAGATTTAATGTTATTTCCCAACAGAATTAATCTGCCCATTAGAACATACTTCAACCTCTTACGAGTGATATCCTGGGCTAGCTCTAATGCACCTCTTTCCTTTAGTCCTATAGTGAAAATGGCCCAGAGACAGTAAACATATAAATGAATTTCAAGCCTTTGCTTGTATTTATTTTAAATGGGTTTAAAATAATTAAATCAAATCTCAATTGGCATCACCTTTTTGTCTGAATGCAGGTATTCTAAATTCACCAGAGTGCCACTTTGATATCCTTTATTTTGCAGTAGATGCTGCCGTCTGTGGCATAAACAAGATGTAAACATCTTACTCAGCCAATGCCTCTAGGATCAAAGCCATCATTTTAATAACTTCCTGGCCAGCCTGATCATTTTTGTAGAGAATAATTATACACTTCCCAGGGGAAAAAAAAAATTCCCTGAGAAATGGTGTCACTGGGTACAACCTTGGTCAAGTCAGGACACACCAGGGCCGGGGTGTTAGCACTCAGCCAGGCACAAGGGAAACAGGTTTTCTCTACACTCAGGCTTGTAAAATACTGTTAGAATCACTCGCGTTTTATGTGGTGTTTAACTTACTCCGCTTTAAGATGTCATTCACAAGATGTGAGTATTGCTATAATTTGGAACAGTGACTCTGGAGAAGAGAGTATAATTCACACGCCACGTACTCCGACCCTGGCTAGCTCCATGACAGTTTTTGTTTCTTGTGAAAGCAGCCTGCTTATTGGTAATTCCTTTAAATAAAGGAATTATTTTCCTAAGCAATTTGTTTTGATTGTGTTACTTTCTAGCTCGTCCTCCTCTGCTGTGATGGAAGAAAAGCTAATCTGCTGGTTTACTATCTTGCAGCACATAAAAGACAAGTGGAAAATGAAATTTTCGAAAAGCTAAACTCCTAATTTTTGTGACAAAATGTGAATGAAAATGATGAACTTATTCATAAGGGATGAGAATTTTGAAATGAATGATTTATGGGTATAAGCCTTAAAATATATTAATTTAGCATGGAGGCAGCAAATTTAAATGTAACGTGCTTGCTGAACAGAAAGCGTGCACAATTGCACGGAGGTAGAAACAAAGCCCTCAGCGGTGCTGGCTGTGTGAGGGTCACGCTGAGAGCTCGAGGGGCTCCAGGTGCCAGTGGGTGGTGGGCACCCACAGAACCCAGCCTACATTTGCATGCGCACCTAGATGAGTCTGAGTTTGCGAATGCAGCTCATAAACTATATTTTGAATACTCGAGCTGGAATCGATTGATCTGTGGCTGGGCGTTCTGTGCGAACCCATCCCTAGCTATAACTCTGGGCTTCTCGGCCTCAGTACTGTTGACACTTTGGGTTGGGAAAGTCTCTGCTCTTGGGGACTGTCCTGAGCATTAGCAGAGGTTTCACAGCATCCCTGGCCTCTACCCACAGATGCCAGCAGCATCCCCTCTGTCCCCTGGTCTGGACAGTCAAAATTGTCTTCAGACATTTCCAAATGTCTTTGGGGGAAGAACAGCCTCCAACTGAGAGCTGCTGCCATAACCTAAGGCAGGCTGCGAGCACAGGGCACTGCGCTGAGACCTACAACAGCCTGTGAGCACAGGGCATTGCGCCGAGACCTGCAGCAGCCTGCAAGCACGGGGGCACTATGTGGAGACCTTGGCAGAGGACGTGAGGATGGCCAGGGAGCCAGTGAAACATCAGGGCCTGGGCCACGTCCAAGGCTCTGTACCTAATTTTTGTATTTATATTTCATGATTGCAACTTTTATGTCTTTATTAAAGAGGGCACCCAAAATTCTAGAAGTTCAGGCCCCATAAAATCTAGACCTGCACCTGGGTCTCAACGTGATTGATATTCATGAACTTACTTTTCTGAGCCAAACTCTATCCAGAATGGCCTCCTACCCCTCCTCATTTTGGTTAGTTTGCTTAAACTTTCAGTTAATCTGCACTAACTGGCTGCCCTTACACTGGGAAAATCATGCCTGCCCTTGTGGAACCCAAGGAGTTTTGAGCAAAAGAGTCAAGGCCACCCCCTGACATCTACCCCTCTGTCCAGAGGACTCTAGGGTGGGGTCAAACTTTTGCAGTCAGGTAAGTGGCAGGATCCTGTCTTCATGCTCATGAAGATTTCACAAAAATACAGATTTCCAACAAAAAAAAATCTACTTATGTTTATTTACAAAGCTACCTTCAGATTAAAAATTCTTTGAGAAATAATCCCAGTGCCTGCCAACATCTTCCGGATGGATAGATAGATGAATGGATAATGGGTGGAGGAAGAGATAAATGGATAGATGGGTGGATGATGAATTGCTAGAGAGATGCATAGATGGATGAATGGATGGACGGATGGATGGATAGATGGATGGACGGACAGACGGATGGATGGATGGATAGTGAGATGGATGGATGAGTGGATGGAGAGATGGATGAATGCGTGGATGGATGGATGGATGGACAGATAGATGGATGGATGGATGGACAGTGAGATGGATGGGTGGATGGAGAGATGAATGGATGGATAGTGAGATGGATGGATGGAGAGATGGATGAACGGGTGGACGGATGGACGGATGGATGGATAGTGGGATGGATGGGTGGATGGAGAGATGGATGGGTGGATGGATAGTGAGATGGATGGATGGGTGGATGGATGGATGGGTGGACAGATGGATGGATAGTGAGATGGATGGATGGGTGGATAGAGAGATGGATGAATGGATAGATGAATGATAAATGGATGGATGGAGAGATGAATGAATGGATGCGTGAATGGATGGGTGGATGGATGGATAGATGAATGAATAGGTAAATAGATAAATGCATGAATGAATGGGTGGATGGATGAATGGTTATAGAGATAGATGGATAGACAGATGAATAAATAGAGGTGGATGGATGAGTGGATAGAGAGATGGATGGACAAATGAATGAGCAGATGGATAGAGAGGGAGATGAATGAATGGATGGCTGGATAGAGGGAATGGATGGATAAATACAGAATGGATGGATAGATGAATAAATGGATGGATGGATGGTTACAGAGATAGATGGATAGAGATAGATGAATAAATAGAGGTGGATGGATGAGTGGAGAGGGATGGACAGATGAATGAGTAGATACAGAGATGGATGGATGGAGAGAGAGATGAATAGATGATGGATGGATAGAGGGAATGGATGGATAAATACAGAAGTAGATGGATAGATGAGGAAATAGATGGCTGGTTGGATGGATGAATGGAGATGAATGGATAGAGAAGATAGATGGATAGATAAATATGGATGGATGGATAGTCACATAGATGGCTTGATAGATTAGCAGATGGATAGAGAGGTGGATGGGTGGATGGATAGATGGATGGTGAAATGGATGGATGGATGGATAAGTGGAAGGATAGATGAATGGATGGATGAATGAATAGATATATGGATGGATGGATAAAAGACAGTATAAAGATTCTACTCTTTCTCTGTTCTCTCTTTAAAAAGAACACAAGAAACTGTCATCAGTGGTTAGCTATTAGCAAAGGAGCTGAGAATTTGTGGAGTATTAGCATGGCTTTAAGGGATTTTCACCTTTTATTCTGCACTTCCCTGTAATGTGTGCATTTCCTTGCAATGTATGTAAGTTATTTTTACATAATTGGGGTTATCTGGTTGTTGAGATCATGGGCAGGTTGTTTTCCTCTTTGTATTTTCTATATTTTCAATGGCTACACTTTAAGATTTGGGTCCCTCTGGGAGCTCCCTGCTGTGTACTATGATTTGCCCTCTTGTCTCGTTTTGGATGCACTCCATGGACACACATCCTCCTCATCTGAGGCCTCTCCCTGCCTCCCACCCTGCACCCCACTGGTCTCTCTGAACAGTGCGTTTGTGCTGTGCCTCTGGCGGTACTCTGTCATCGCCCTTCGTGTTTGTCACCCCGTGTCGTCCTGGCCTTGCCTGCTGTCTCTCTGCTGGTGGCCAGTGAGCCTCTCCCAGCCCTGATCCTCCTCCTCAGCTGAGGTCCATGGATGCAGAAGGTAGGGAGCTCTTGTGAGACATGCAAAGGGAGCCGCCATCCAGCTGCCCTCCCACCTCCGCGTGAGCCCACATTCACCTCAATCTTGTCGGGCCCTGAATGGAAACTGCACGTTACCCTACACGTTGATGCTCCCTCATGTCAGGACAGAGTCCACCCCAGTCCACTCGTGCAAGCCGGAAAACACCAACACTCACAGGCCAGTAGCAAAATAGCATACCGTAGGCCCCCCAGCCTCTTGGGGTGTCAGGGAGCACCACATTGCTGTGCAGAGGAGAGAACTGTTTGACTTACATGTTGATCATGGAAGGTGTTTCTGTGCCTCAAGAACAGGCTGTGTCGGGAGTGCCTGCCTACTGACTGGTGCTGGCTGCCAGCTACCACGCGCTAAATCTTCCTTTCGAAATCTCAGTTCTTCATCAGCAACACACTGCACACTCTGCTTTTGGTGATTATATCAAAGACAATGTGACTATTCCTCACATCCATCCTAAGTACAAAGCCACAAAGCAGATGGACAGAGAGGGCCAGGAAATCAGGGCCATGGAGTCAGACATGAAACCAAGACTCCTGATTAGAACTCAGGGATATAACTTAAAGCCTCACTAATCACAACCATGCCACTCAACACCATCTGCAGGGCAAATCACAGTTTCTCAGTTCCTTATTGCTTTGGCTGAAACTGTACAGCCTTAAAATACCAGCCTGAAGTGGAAACACTCAGTCAATATTCACAGGCTTTGGTGTATAATGCCGGAGACACCTTCTCAGCTCAGGAGGTGTGCTTTGGTGTAGCCAGAGAAGCCTTCTCAGCTCAGGAGGAGTGCTTTGCAGCCATCATTCTCATCCCTGCAAGGGAGCTAAAGGAAATGTCTTTTACACCCTGTTAGGGACATAGGTAATCATTGGAAATAGACACACAGAAAATGATCGGACAAAAACGCTTCCAAAGATTGCCCCATGCATAGAGGCACGGGTCGTTTGGTGCTGCTCTATGCAAACCCCCACTCAGTGGCTCTACACACCTGAGCTTCTGGGTTTTAGCCACAGTGCACCTTCACCCTGAGCCATCGGACCCCACGACATCAGCACCAACGGCGCATTTCTCCAGCATCTGCTGTGAGCCCAGCCCCCCACTCGTGCCCTCACAGACATTGGCTCCCATGGGCCTAACAGCAGCCCTATGTGGGAGGGTGCACCTCCTGTTATAGAGGAGGAAACCGAGGCAAGAGGTGGTACAACTGTTAAGGAGCAGAGTGATGACATGAAGGAGGAGGAATCTGGCTCCAGAGTTCACACTGGTGAGCACGATAGGCGATGTCTAAACCCAGCGGAGCACTTACTAAACAGTTCACTCCTTGTCTACACAGACAGAGTGCAGACCTGGGTGCACACTAGGAAGCTGGCGAGGCCTAGGCCAGCCTGGCTGAAGACCACGACGTGCTTCCTCCATCTGGGACCCCCGGACTCTCCCTTTGCCGGCTGCAGCAAGGTGCTCTCTTCTGAGCCGATTCACTCTGATTAGATGCCAGTCACACAGTGTGGGCTATTGGAAATGGCACAGCTGAAATACGAACTGAAACCCTGCTGTGGCTGGACGAAGTCTGGTGCGCACCTGTGGTCCCAGCCACTCAGGAGGCTGAGGTGGGAGGACTGACTGGGCCCACGACGTCGAGGCTGCAGTGAGCCGTGGTCACACCGCAGCACTCCACCCTGGGAGTGCGAGACCCTGGCTCAAGAAATAAATGTGTTCATAATGTGTGTAAAATAACAGCATTCAATGCATGAGCTACCAAACATCTCAACTCCCTGTTGAGGCAGAAAGAAGGTAATAAAGCAAGTGTCTTTTCCTGATTTCACCTTTTCTTTCTTCAACACACCAGCAGGCAAGCCACTTAGGTTTGGGTGTTCCGCTCTTACTGTCTGTGACGCTTGTGGTATTTCCCTCAGTTTTATTTCACAGTGGCGTCTGTGCTGAAGTGGTAGTGGCTTGCATATGTTTGCTGCATATTCACTGAACTGAGTGGATAACTATTATTTTTTAAAAGGCCTGTGTTTTAGGCAACTACATAAATAGGTATCGGAAATTTTCTTACTTTACTATATAATAAGGTGGAAAGTTAGTTTTAAAATAGAGCTTTAGAAAAAATACAAATCATAAAACATCAATTATTTTATGTTAGAATAGACTGCTTTACATCTAAAAGCCTTTTATGAAGCATTTTAACCATCAACTGCTCCGCTGAAAATTAAGCTCGTTCCTAATGAATAAATCTGACATAACTCCAGTGTAGTCGCTCTGTGATGAGCAATATTCACGCTGACCCCAGACTCACACTCCACAAGACTCTGAGGGTGTAAATCCCTTCCTCACCCCGCAGCTCCCCATCCCTCAGGACAACCCTGTGTCATAGGTGTGGGGACGGTGGGGGTGTGCGCAGCACAGGCCATCTGGTCGACCCTGAGTGTGGGCCGGGTAGCACTGGGGTCCAAGGATGAAGGTCCTGGGGAGCTCTCTCCACCGTCATCAGAAGGCCGTGGTAAAACTGTGGGCTCAGCTTAGAAAGGCGGGAGTCACACTGGGGGGTAGCACAGGGCAGCCATCACCGGAGCCTCCCTTGGGCCACCTTGGGAGTAGACTCCAGTTCAATGGGTTGTTACGGAGGCTGAAGTCAGTTTTTCCTCCTATATTGCGTGGGGCTAGTAGCACCATTTCTGAATCGCATTCTGGAGGCTTCCGAGAGAAAGTGCACAGAGATGCATGCAGCGTCGCACACGACCGGTGCTCAGGACGCAGCTTTGGTGCTGGGAGCTCACCCTGGCTGTGGGCACCAGCACTGGGCCGCTGCCAGCAACCGAGTGAGGCAGGGAAGGAATGGGTTTATTTTTACAGGGTGGAGAGAAAAAAATGAAAGCGAAATGCAGAATTTTTTTAATGAAGAAAGAACATGAGAAGGCCCAGGAGGAGGAGGAGGAGACGGCGAAGGAGAAAGAAGCCTGGTGTCATGGACGCAGAGGGAAGGGGACGCCAGCAGGCACGGGAGAGGGCGGGATGCCAAATTCTGTAATAAATCAGTGATTAATTGGGGCAGCTACAGAGGATCAGAACAGAGAGCTTTTGATATGGTGCAGTTAGGAAGGAAGGCTGCAAGGAATGCTAAAGCTTATGAAAAAAAAGGAAAAAGAAGAGCTGAAAAAAATTAGACTGGAGAACTGATTTTTTGAAATCAGTTTGCTGTTTAACTCAGCGAAGCAGGCAGTACTCTGCTAATAATGTGAATTTCTCCTCCTCTGGAAATAAACCCTGGTTTGAAAATCGAAACGTATCAGGACCCAATCATGTGAAATAAAATTCAAGAAATACAGCGTGAAACAATCATGCTCCTTAAGCTCTTGAAGGACTTTCAAAGTCAGAGTGATGATAGCTCAATTCCATTTTCTGTGCGTTTGTTGTGAAAATTCAGATTCTTGGACACTGTGTAAAAGCCCAGGGTGAAATAGACTCCTCACGTGCAATGCCTAGTTGAGACTGTAACGTAAACTTGTTGAATGAACGACTCTAAATGTTGAAGATCACGTGGGGTAACTGGATGGGCGGTCACGCATAATGACAGCATTTCAACCCTGGGTGACTTCCCTTCCAATGTAGACCGGAATTACCTAGGATTCATGCAGAACCTTTCTTCTTGAGAACCTGCAGTGAGTGCATATTTCTCATTCTCTTTAATGTTTCTGTGGATTAAAATTTCGGGGACATTCTCATCTCTAGGAAATATGTGGGCACATTGAGGTTGTATTCAGTCGAGGTCCCTGAACCACCATGGCCATTTCAAAGCTGGCAAATCAGGAGATCAGAGAACATAACTCCCCTTGGGGGCCCGGAACCTGGAGTGAAATCCAGACCCACTTCCTAGCCCCCGGCCCACGCTCCCTCTGCAGAATCTTGGACTGACGCACTTGAGATTTACCGAGTCATGAGGAAGTGGAAACTGCATTCTGTAGGCCACGCCAGTGGTTTAGGGGATGCGTCTCCATTGAAGGGTGAGAAGGTAATGCAGCAGCCGCCCTCATCTTCCTCACCTGCCCGTTAGCCCCGGTGCCTCCTCTGCCATCCGCAGCCCGAGGGAACCAAGCTGGGAGGACTTGGTGGGAGGAAGTTGAGATGCCCTGGGCACATGACCAGGAGCGTACACCACTTAGTGAGTGGTGCGTGTTACTGCATTGTGAAAGAGGACACAGAAATGGAAGACTCATCCAAGTGGGGAGTCTCTGAGTCCTCGCTAACTGGACAATAGTCATGTCATTCACTGTCTGAGAATCCGTGTACAGGGGGAAATTCGTGTATGTAATCATAGATGTTGACTGAAAAGTCTTTTTTTCTTTTATTTTTTTTGAGACAGAGTTTTGCTCTGTTTCCCAGGGTGGAGTACAGTGGCTTGATCTCGGCTCACTGCAACCTCTGCCTCCTGGGTTCAAGTGATTCTCCTGCCACAGCCTCCTGAGTAGCTGGGATGACAGGCGCGTGCCACCATGCCTGGCTAATTTTGTATTTTTAGTAGAGACAGAGCTTCACCAGGTTTGCCAGGCTGGTCTTGAACTTCTGACCTCAGGCTGGTCTTGAACTTCTGACCTCCCAGGTTCAAGTGATTCACCTGCCATGGCCTCCCAAAGTACTAGGATTACAGGTGTGAGTCACCACGCCCGGCTGACTGGAAAGTCTTTATACCAAAAGTAATTATATTAATATCTTTTACAATTGCTCTTCACAGACCACTGTGTTTAAAATTTAAAGTACCGAGGTGGCCTAGCAGACCTGAGGCCTAGCCCCAGTTCACCTGCTTCTAATCTTGAGCAATCACATTTCCTTGGGTCTCAGCTCCTCCCTCTGTGAGATGAGCGTGTGAGACCAGGGGACCTGATATTCCTGCCAGGTTCCGCGGCTGCCTGTGCCCCCGCAGCCGGCATTCTCTGGAGGCTCAGGCTGTTGTCTGTGGAGTGATGTGGTTGAATCGGTGGCCCCTGAGGCTCCAGGCCTCCTGGGAGAGCCAATGGTGTGAATTTAATCAACGCGTCACGTTAGTCATTGGGATGCCATTGCAGTGGTACTTAGAAAACCTGGAAATGTCCAAGCTTCAGTCAAGTACTAGAAATATGTACTGTCTTCATGCGGCAGACAGGGCCTCATCGGCCTTTGCCAGTGAGCAGAGGGGTGGCCCGGTGCGGAAGGATGATGGCTGCTAAGGAAGAGCAGAGGCGAGCCACCCCTGTTCCTGCCTCAGGGCCAGCCAGGTGGGGCTCACGCTGTCCTTCCCAAGTGTAGAGGCCTGGGGTTGGTACGCCCCTGATCAGACTCTACCATGTGGCCCTCATTCTTTCCAGTGGCAACTCTCGGGTCCCAATTTCTAAAGGGAGGCTGAGGCTCTCTCGGGCTGGCCTCCGGTTCCTGTGACAGGCAGGCCTGGGGTGCAGGACTCAGCATGCCTGACCCATGCTTGCATTGCCCTGTCTACTTTCGTGGTGTCAACAAATTGCATCACTTGTTCATTTTTTCCCGAGCAGACGTTTAGAGCATTTCACACGAATGTCAGTCTTATAACCTTTACACATGCAGAACTCTCCAGAACGTGTCAAAATGCTGGCTTTAGAGCCGTTCGAAGAATCCAAACTTTAGAATCTATACACTGGTGTTGATTTCTATTTCCGTCATGGTAAATAAATAATTTTAAAAGGGATTTTTACAAATGTCCCATGACAAAATCTAAATCGCAGAAATTCCGCAGCGAGGTGACTGTGTCCGTGATCTATGGCATTTGCAAGGTCTCCTGGAGCCGCACAGGGAAGGGCCTGAGACGTGCAGGTGACGGGAGGCACGTCCCGAGCTGAGGAAGCTCCTGTGGTCCATTCTCCACTCAGGCATGCGGGGACTCACTGGCAGCAAGCGGGAGCACGCTAGCAGGCAAAGGGTACGCCGAGCCCTAGAGCATTAGAGCCGCATGTGCTGCCGTCACGCAAACACGGCTGCAGATACGAGCTGTCAGGTTTCTCAGACTAAGGTAAGATACAGTAACTTGCTAAGTTGGAATGGAAAATGAAAACATGGCACCAGGCAACTAGATAAAGCACACGCAGGAAAACAGAGCCAGGTGTGTAGATAAACCACACGCAGGAAAACACGGCGCCAGGTGTGTGGATAAACCACACACAGGAAAACACGGAGCCAGTTGTCTAGATAAACCACACGCAGGAAAACACGGAGCCAGGTGTGTAGATAAACCACACACAGGAAAACACGGAGCCAGGTGTGTAGATAAACCACAAGCAGGAAAACACAGAGCCAGGTGTGTAGATAAACCACACACAGGAAAACACGGCGCCAGGTGTGTAGATAAACCACATGCAGGAAAACACGGCGCCAGTTGTCTAGATAAACCACACGCAGGAAAACACGGAGCCAGGTGTGTGGATAAATCACACACAGGAAAACACGGAGCCAGTTGTCTAGATACACCACCTGCAGGAAAACATGACACCAGGTGTCTAGGTAAGCTAAACGCAGGCTGTCACCGTTCCAGGGCCACATGCTTCCACAGTCCCCACTCAGCCGGGCTGTGCGGCCTAGGGATGCCCCTGCTTGTCTGTGAAACGTGGGCTGCTATGGCACCTTCTGCACCATGGGGCCTGGGCGAGCCTCCACCTGGGACACAGTGAAGCCTTGGTCTGTCCTTGTGAGCCACCAGGAGCGCTGGCGTCACATTGCGCCACAGACACAGCGCATGCTGACGTTTCCTGTAACCAAAACACTCATTGCAGTAAAACCGCAGCTTGCATCGCAAAAAGCCCTACATCCTTCTTGGGTGTATTTCCTGACTAAGCAGGCGTGCCATCCTATTTAGGTGTGGTCCATCCCGCCGTGGCAATGCGGTTATGGGGTGAGGGCACTGGCTTCATCGAGGACATGGGGACAGTTTGAGGTCTCCCCTGAGGAATGTGAGCAGACACATGTGAGTGAGAGCAGCCTTGTGTTTCCCACAGCAGGACAGAAGCAGAGCTGAAGATCTATCCTCCTTCTCTCTGCTGGCAAGAGTGTCTAAAAATGTTTTCCCAGGAGAAAACCAGTATTTGAGATGTGCTTGTACATCAAATTAACAAGGGGAGCAGAATTTACAGTTTAGAAACAGCAGGGCCCTTTTTTTCACCAGTGCAGTGAAGTTCTTTCATTAGAGCAGTACTTGGCCGCTGAACCCATAAGAGGAAACCAGAAAGCACTGCCCGTCTGCAGGGAATGCAGCGTCCGGCTGCCCCGGCGGATGCACTACAGGACCCTCAGAACTGGGGAGTCTCGGGCCAGGGAGAAAGCCACACGCCGGCTGTCAGGAGCTGGCCTGCGAGGCCGCAGGAACCCACGCCAGCTCCTGTGCACAGTGCAGAGGCCATCATGAAGTGGGCTGAAACTCGTGGAAGCGACTGTTCTTGCGGGAGAGAACAATGTCCTCTCGCTGGAAGATTCTGGAAATCGTCAGGTTTAGGACACACCATCCGCCTACAGTGTCATTGTGGAGATATTCCAGGCAGTGCTTCCCAGGAGAACCTTCTAGAAGCCTTTCCAGGCCCCAGTCAGGGTTGACGGACAAAGAGGAGAAAGGGGGATGAGCCCTCATCAAACTGACTGCTGGGGCTTCCGCTGACCTGGGTTTTCCCTCTCCAGAACCGGGGATGGCTGGCTCCAGCGTGGCCTCACTGCCATAAGCCCTTCGGCCCCTGTCTGCCCTTTTGTTTACGCTGAGAACACAATGGCAGCTCTAGTCCTTCCAATACACCATTTAGAAGTGTGTTCTACCTCTGAATGCGCAGGCAGAACTGGCTGTGGGTGAATAAGCTCTGTGAATCTTGCCAAGACACTGCTTTGTTCAGCGTTATTCCTCACAATAGATACCACACTTTGGAAGTCATTTTAAAAAGGGAATCAAAATAGTGGTACTTCTAGCCTTTGTTTCTTTTATACCACCCTGCATTCTCTGTCTCTCATTCAGCCGCTGCTATTATTCTGACAAATTAAATAAACCACCCCATTGCAGAAAAGCGTGGGCAGGCAGGGCTTCACGCCACTGCAGCCCGGGAAGTCGAATAAACATTGAGGTGGGTTCTGCTGCCTTTCAGCTAACTTTAGACCAGGAGGAAAAAGCGGGGGGGACTTCAGAGCTCGAGTGGGTCAGCAGCCCCCGAGAGCCGGCCTCTGCAGAGGTCGCGGCCATGGTGCGGAGGGCAGCGGTCTCAGGAGCACTGGACTGGCCTTCCTGCTGCGGGACCCTGGGAGCCTGGACGGTAAGTCGTGGGGGGCCGGGGCGCCGCAAAGGTGAGGGCGGGCTGCACTGACGCCCAGGCTCCGCTCCTGCAGGCAGCTGGCTCTCCTCTCCTTCTAGAAAAGGCCTTACCTGTGCTGAACTGCTTCGTCGAGAGGGAGTGATCCCGGGAGGTGCAGGACTCCTCTCTCTGTGTCTGTCTCTGACTCTCTCTCTCTTTTAAGCTCTGCTTGGACTTTGAGAAGTTTTTGACTTGTGCAATCACAATCGATCTGTGACATTCAGGCAAGCAGGGAGCTGAAGAGGAGGAGGAAGGAGAGACGGACGGGATGTTAGAGTGTGCTTTGCCTTCGGTTTCCCTAAGGTCCAGGGCTGCCCTGCAAAGCTGACGGGTGACACCCTTCCAACTTTCGGCCTTAACGCATTTGTATTTGTACAGGAGAAAAAACAAAAACGGTGTTTGGAAAGGAATCTCTTTTAAACTTATGACTGAGTTGACCCAGAATGTCCCCGGCCGTCATTTTAGTTGCGGCTGCCTCGGTTACCGGTAGTCTGCTGTGAAACGTGGTGTCTCTGAGAGTAGCTCCATCTGGGTTTGGAGAAATCCTCCTGACTGTTGTAAAAATCATCTCCCTCACCCGCGCCGGGACCCTCCTTCCCTTCCTGTCGCCCCACTCTCTTAACCGAACAGGTGGAACTGGCAGAAAGGACAGCGTCGGGCGCGCTCGTCGTCAGGGGTCCCGGAGGCAGCCTGGTTTCCTTATGAAAACAGAGCTCTGCTAAATGCCAGTTACGGGGATGGCTTTGAAGGCTGCAGCCACCAGCTAAGATGGACTCATCTAAAATGCAGGCGTCTGCGGCGTGGAGGGGCTCTGTGTTCCAACAGAGACGTCCCCCGGCTTCAGAGTCAGAGGGCACCACAGGCACAGGGAAATATTGAGCCACAGTAGTTTGAACAGAACCATCGGGGTTCATCTTTTATTACCAAAGAGAGACTTGAAAAAGCCCAGGTGAAATTTTCTTCCATTGTCTAGGAAAATTCTCTGTAATTTGCCCCCTGGGAAATCCCAGTGCCTTGTGGCCGTGGGCCCCCGCCCCACTCCCCTCTGTCCATCTCTCTCCTCCTCTCTCTGCGTAAATGTCTCCGGGGTCCCTGGAGAACCGAGGGGGCTGAGCAGGGGACGCTGAAGGTCAGGGTTGCCCACTGTGGCCTGACTTTTAAGCTAAAGAGGTTTTCCTTTCTCTTGTTGCCTTGTCAGGTCTAATTTGGTGGCATTGTGCTGAGGGGCGGGCCTGCTCCTGACAGGAGGGGGTTAAATGAGATTACAAGCTTTGGAGGCTGTCAGCAGCCACTGCTGCCCGGGGACGTTAAATCGCGATTTAATGGTCAGCTTTATCCGGATAGTATCAGCGCAGATCTGCTGTTTTCAGCAACTTAATTGGCACAGTGTTTGCAGGAGTTTTTCGGGGAGGTAGGAGAGCTGACCAGATTTTAATGCTGAATTATTTAGAGATCAAACTGGCAGCATGTCAGTGGAAATCTGTGGCGTGTTTTGTTTTTCTGAAGCACAGAAAGCTTATGAATGGGAAAGACGCTGAATTCCGCTGTGATGCCCAAAACTTTCTAAAAATATTCACAGGGTCTGATGCAGCTCCGAGTTTATTTATAGAGGGAATAAACAAAGAGTAACAGTTGCTATCACAACGTATGTGCAGTGTCTGATCTGTGAGGGGCAGTGAGAACGCAGAGGCAGCCGCTCTCAGCAGAGCCAGTGTGGGCTGTCTTTTCAAAATTTTCACAGATGGACTCCGCCTGTGGAGCGGCCTGTTCCCGGGGTGGCTCACGGGGGACACCACACTACCGCAGGACGGACGGTGCATGCTTGTGTATGCGTGAGGCATACACATGTGCACACCTGTTTGTGTGTGCAAGTGTTCATGGATGTGTGCGCATGTGTGCATGTATGTGGGTATGCGTGTGTGTACACAGATGTGGGTGTTGTGTACATGTGTGTGTGTGTATGCAGATGTGGGTATCCTGTACATGTGTGTAGAGTATAAGTGTGTGTGCACATGTGTGCAGGTATGTATGCGAGTGTGTGTACACAGATGTGGGTGTCGTGTAGAGTATGTGTGTGTGCACATATGTACATGTGTGCAGGTATGCATGTGAATGTGCATACACAGCTGTGGATATCGTGTACATGTGTCCAGGTATGTGTCTGAGTGTGTACACAGATGCAGTGTCATGTACATGTGTGTGGGTGTGTGAATGCATATACAGATGTGGGTGTCATACATATGTGTGGGTATGCGTGTGAGTGC
>PVKP010038854.1:0-20571 GCA_004027715.1 Plecturocebus donacophilus
TTTTATTATTTTGAGACAGAGTCTCGCTCTGTTGCCAGGCACCAAGCTGGAGTGCAGTGGTGCCATCTCGGCTCACAGCAACCTCCGCCTCCTGGGTTCAAGCAATTCTCTTGACTCAGCCTCCTGAGTAGCTGGGACTACAGGTCAGTGCCACCACACCCAGCTAATTTTTGTATTTTAGTAGAAACAGGATTTCACCAAGTTGGCCACGATGTTCTCGACCTCGTGATCCGCCCACCTCAGCCTCCCAAAGTGCTGGGATTGAAGGCATGAGCCACTGCACCCAGCCCAGAATTTAATCTTTAATATTTCTACATTTTGGCTTATCATTGTTTCCCTTTTAGTCCTTTTGTTGATTTTCTGTAAATATTCAAGTGTTTCAAATTGTCTTGTACTCTGCTTATTACGGTTTTGCTTAAAAGCTAAAATTACACCTTCCCTTTCTTAATTAGTTCGTGATACTTTGAAAAGATGAGGTTTCTGCAACATTACAATATGGTCTGGTATTTGAGTTCATTTCATCAGTTTTCTATCTGAAAAATTTTATCAGTGAGTTCTCTTCTTTCTAGATGTAACTCTTTACCACTGATCTGCTTATTTTTCTGGCAAACTGTTTTCTTAGAGTTTTTTTTTCTCTAAATAGACTGAAAAGATGAAGGAGGTTTTAGTGTATCAAGTCCAAAATCACCACCCACTTTCAGATTCTAAGAAATTCTGGGCTGTTAGTGAGAGGACAGTCTATAGGTGGAGTGACAGCAAGAATGTTTTAAAGGTCTGTTTATGAAGCCAAGTTTGAGCATGCCATGAGGTGATGATCGAGCAAATCCTTTAGTTTTCACTCGTGTAAACTGCTTTTAATTTTCCACGTACTCTTGGGAGTTTTAAAAGTTTCCAAGTGTCAAAAGATATTTTACAGAGAATAATGTCCTTATTTTACTTAAAGTAGAATCTTTCTGCCTTTTTTTCAATCTGTAGGAATTAACTTTCACTTTTTATTGTGAAACATTTTACACTCTACATGGTTTTAAATATTAAAAATCCCTGGGTCATGTAGCTCCTTAAGCCATTTGCATGGTGGTGTGTGCACACAAGTACATGCTAGTAACTATTGCCCCCATATGAATCTTCGTTTAGGTTTTTTAAATAATGTGCATACTCAAATATAGACTGTCTGCCTGCCCTCCTAAAATCTAAATTATTAAACTATTTTCACATTGCACTATTTCTCAAATGCCAAAAAAGAGAAGGAAATATCTATAGGACATAGGTTCTATAATTCTTGTTATTCTATTTTTTAAGCATGACTTTCTCAGGATGTTTTTGAGTTTTACTTTACCTCTCTCACTCAAAGTTAATCTTGAATTGTAGCAAGATTGGGCTCAACTCTTTATTAAAATGTTAATGCAGAATTACCATGAATCTTCCTTAATAGTTCTAATCTGTAAACTTGGAGAAAAACCAATATAAGCTAGTATTAATGAGGCCCAAACTAAAATGACATATTCCAGAAACGTACTTTCATCATAAAAGCTTTCCATCTCTAGTTTATAATAAAAATCTGAGAAAGAAGCCACAATGATAACATTTTGGTTTTTAAATCATAAGCAAGGAATTGTTTCCTTCCAGGAGAACCAAACTATAAGGCATAATGTGGGTATGAGGCCAATAGATTGAAGGCCAGATGTGAGAAATATTTACAAATGAAAGATAGAACTGAAGATTGAACAATTTCTGAAGTGACCGTAGGGGTTTTCCATAGATTGCATGTGACCTTAGAAATAAATGGGAAGGCATCATTAAAATGAACCCCATATTTCCACAGCTGCTGAATGCTGAAACTGCAAAGCCACATTAAACTTCTTAGCAAAACATTACTCACCTTGATCATGAATTCGGTGAAAAATTGTGTAGTGGAGGAACAAAGACTTATATATTTTCACAACTCATCTGAAAAATAAAGCACCTTGGAGATTTCTGCCTGACACCTCACCAGCAAAAATAAATGCTTATAAAGTAAAAGATGCTGAGAATCTCTAAGAAACATCCATACACTGCTTTAGAAAATTGTCACAATCGCTTTTATTGAAATGCTGATTCAAGAAAATCAGAATATAAATCTGAATTATTTATAGAATATGTGAAAATGATTTCTACTATCCAACCACCAAGGACTCACTTTCACAAGCAACCTATTACGAACTTTTCTAAACGCTTCTTATCATCCTTATTGTCATTATGGTCCAAATCACTGCCATTCCTCCTAGGATTTTTGCAACATTCTTTAACTTGTCCCTCAGAGTCCAGGCTTATTACTCTCCAGGCTTATCTTGACAATGCAGTCAGAGTGTAATAAATCTGACACCTCACACCCCTACTCAAAAAATTCTAATGATTTGGCATTTTTAAATTTGAAGCTTAATTTACTTTGTTTGGCTTAGAAAGCCCTCCATGATCTTCTGGTGGTGTATATTCTTGTATCATTAAGACCATCCATTCTACCTCCAGGTCTTTGCCTATCTTTGTCAAGTCCAACAAATTTGTCTACCAAATGCTTAGCACAATGCTGATTCCTAAATAATTTATGAATAGGCAAATCTGATTCAAATCCTGTTCAAGGCAGAGAGACATCATATTCATATTATTGAAAACAACCATAGTAATAAACATGAAAGATTTTACCTAAGAGGCAAGAAATGCATCTGGAGGCAATTAGTGAGTTCTCTGTAACCTAAGAACCTGATACTTAGGTCTGTGGCAAAGGAAAAGTGACTAGGACTGTTTTAAAAAGAAAATTATCTTGATGTTGAAGGATCAAAGCTCTACAGCATGCATAAAGTCACAACTGTGATACGATGTGCTCTGATGAGAAAGTATGAGAAATTGTGGATAAACAACTACGACATGGTGATGAATACACAGAAGAAATGTTGGAACTACATTATCAAAGCTCATGAATGCCAGACTAGGAAGTATAGATTTTATGCTATAATCAATCAGTAGGAAGGTTTTAAACATGAAATGATGTAATGACATTTGTTACTTACAAGATAAATCAGGTAACACTGTAGGAGACTCACTAGATTGGGAGATGTTTAAAAGGGATAAGAGTATAAATGAATGAAATGAATTCATTGAAACATAAATCTTGGTAGAACAAAATTGTGTAAGTTACATGGATTAGAAGGCTCTTGCCTTTGTGTTGCTTTATGAGAGGTGGTATAGCGTAAACCTTAGAGTCTGATAGGCCTGCATTCAGACTCCAGCTTTAGAATATACCAGTTATAAGACATGAGGCAAATTATTTAACCTCTTTACTCTGGTTTTTCATCCACAATCTAAAGATAATAATCATGATTTCATAAAGTTTCATAAAAATCACAAAAAATAGTGTATGCTGTCCTCCTAAACTCAAGTGACTGGTACAAAATAGATGCTTCATAGTTTATATTTATTGTAAATATTAAGCTTAAGGAAATATTTTAAATAATTAATTTTTTTTTTTTTTGAAACAAAGCATCACGCTGTTGCCTGTTGCCCAGGCTACAATGCACAGGCACAACCTCTGCTCACTGCAACCTCCGTCTCCTGGTTTCAAGTGATCCTCCTGGCTCAACCTCCTGAGTAGGTGGGATTACAGGTGCCCTCCACCATGCCTGGCTAATATTTGCATTTTCTGTAGAGGTGGGGTTTCACCATATTGGCCAGGCTGGTCTCAAACTCCTGACTTCAAGTGATCCGCCCACTTTGGCCTCCTGAAGCGGTGGAATTACAGGCCTGAGCCACTGTGCCTGGCTAATAATTAATTTCTAAAAAAGGTTTTAGTTCTATACATAATTTACAAACTGCTGTTAGCCTATTTTGCTTAATAACATGCCTATACATTTTTCCCCCATAAATTCTTTAGTATGGCATGCCTGGGTTCTTTTTGCTCCTCGTGTTCTCTTCACTACACAGTATTATGTATTCTGTGGCAACAGTGCAGAAGAGAGTATAATCTGTTCTAATTTAAACTTAGAAGCGTAAATCTGTTTCTACTTTGTATTCAAGATAGAAATTTATCCTCAGTGTGGCATTGCCTCCCTGTGTGTCACTGTTCACCAGACTTGATGGTAGTAATTCCCTTCATGCCCAATACCAAATAGACTACCATAGGACTGCATAACAGCCCAGATAAGGAGATGATGAAATTCTACAGTATGGCAGTGGCTGTGAGATAGTTTTAAACATTTATGGCAGTGTATCAATGGTGGCTGGTAACTTGCTGGATAGGAAAGATGAAGAGGCAGAAGGAAAGAACCTTTTAGACTAGATGAATTTTAATGTTATATAATTGAGAAGACATCTGTTCCCTATTCTCTCTCTCACTTTCTCTCGTTTTTGGTTAGTTCTTTATGAGATGTCTCACTATCTCTTAATAGTGATTTCATAAAGTTTTGTAAAAATAACAGAAAATAGTGTATGTTAGCCTCCTAAAGTGACTGGCACAAAATAGATACCTAATAGTTTATAATTATTAGCCACAGAATTTAGCATTTCATCAATTTTTCTCTAAATATACACTTCTGCCTAAGCATTACTGAAAAATGTAAGATTTAATGAAGAATAAGGAGAGATATTGGAATACACACTCCTAATATTTAAAAAAGAAATCTCCTTAAAAACAAATACTTGAATAAAATATAATTCGTTGTATCTTGTCCATGATCTTGCTGGAGGCTCTTCTCTTTTCTGTATTCATTCTAGATATTCTAATCACTCAATAATTGTGATGTGGAATAATATAATTCTGCTTTCGTTTCTGTTTCAGAACTCATCTATGAAATTCACAAGATGTTCAGGATGAAGGCTTCCTTTCTGTACCTTGTATATCACATTTTGCCTATTGGGTTCCCACATCCATTTGATATGGTTTATTAAAATATTACTCCACCAAGAATGAGTTATATCCCCAAGAATAATTTTTCAGAAAAAAAAATTGAAACTCAGTTAATAATATTAACTATGAGAGATAATATACATGAGTATAAAAACATGAGTATCAGTATTCACGGGAAGTGGGATTGGCGTACATTCAATTTTAACCTAAGTTGGATGGTTTTGTGACATTCAGGTGTGATGCCTAGTATACTGTTGGAAATAGGGTTTTTATGCTATGGCCAGAGATGGGTCAGCAGGAAATTAGTGAGAGACAGGAAGGACAGATAAGGGCAACAAGAGCAAAACTCCATCTCAAAAAACAAACAAAAAGAAAACAATGATCTCAGGTCCAGCACAGTGGCTTACACCTGTAATCAGTACTTTTGGGAGGAATGAGGCTGGGGGATTGCTTGAGCTCAGGAGTTTGAAACTGGCCAACAGGGCGAAACCTATCTCTACCAAAAAATAACAATCAATCAGAAAACTGACAAATGGTACCCAAATTCATGAAGTCATAAAACCTAGGGGTGCCTTGTAACTTTAAAGACTACCTATATCAATGTCAAATTCTTTTTTAAACACAGTCTATAAATATTTCTACTGGAGAACCATTTTTCAGATCTGAAATAACTTTCCATACTTGCTCTAAGTAAACAGAGCTCCCTGAAGACTGACCTGAAAATGACAGTGCAACACGGTGGGAAATCTAATAAGCAAAAGATTCCTAATTGCTCTATTGCTGTAAAGCTCTGCTGCAGGCAAGAATTATTTAAAGTGGGCTGCCTGCAGGGTGTGTCTCCAGCCTCACCCTGAAGTCTGACTCCTTCTGATAAGAGGACTGCTAGCTGCTGCAAGAGGCACAATATCGTTTTTTTGTTGTGCTTTTTCTTGTCTCAAAATGCTCATCTTAGAGATATACCTATATATGTATCTATATATCTTATATAGATATATAAGAAGTGGCTAGTTCCTAGTGTATCTATTCCATGGCAGTTTGTCCACTACTCTGGACAACCATTCATCTCCAGGCTGAACCTGTCATTTAAAAATATATTAGAAAATGAAGCGAGGTATCAGTTTAGTTTAACCTCACTCTTTATTAAATGCTATTCTTAACTTCTTAGTAAAGTATTAATGTTATAATCTAGCAAATTAAGAAATATATTGCTTTGTAAGAGGTATTCAGAGGTATTGCTTCACATAAGAATGTCCTATCAGGCCAACTAAATTAGAATATTCTTAATAGTGAAGTGGCTAAGTTGTCTGGGGTATGAACCCGGGATTTGTCCTCACGTGCCAGGAAAATTTAGGACTCAGACACAGGAGGATTTTAGGGGCGGAGGTTTAATAGGTAGAAGAAAAGAGAAAGACAATCAGTTCCCTCTACAGAGTGAGGGGTCTCCGAGAAGAAAGGACTGGTGGCCAAGTGAACACACCGAGTTTTACAGTTCAATTTAAGGAAAGGGTGTCTGACTTACCTAAGGCTCACAGATTGGTTCGATCAGGCATGACTTCACATAGTGCATGGAAAAGCTGGTGGACCCACCCTAATCTTCTTACGCAAATGAAATTTCCAGTTAATTGGTGCCATCTTGTCCACCTCTTACCGTACATGTGGCTGGCAGAGAATGGAAGATGAAGCTGCCATCTGAAAATATCTAATCCTTAGTTCCTGCCAGTATTCACCTGTGCTAGCTTCCAGCTTGCAGGCTGCTCTTTGTTAGAAAATGATTTGAGGCTGCTTTTCATTAAAAATAAAAGGCTTACGAAGGACTCCTAGGCCCTTGCTATCTGCCTAAGTAATTCTTCCTTAACTCCCATGTCAATGGTATGTAATTTTGAACATTTATTTTGTTTTAGGCCTGTTACCTAAACTGTTGAATGAAAGAGCATGGTTTATTTAACTCAGCTAATCAACTGTGAAAAGCTTCACTGTATGGCATTAAAAATCAGAAACAAGTTGATACCAGCTACCTAGTGACTTATTTTGAGTATCAAACATAAACATAAGGGCTCAATAGGTAGGAACATAAAATCCGAAACTGGTGAGAGCTAGCCTTTCAAATCTCAAATTTCAAAAGAAAAGCCAACACTAAAATTCTCCACATATAAAGGGATTTGCATATGAAGTGATATTTTTAAAATGTCTTTTACTAAGAGATAAGTAGAAAAGGTTAAATAATTTACGTAGGCAGTTTAGTTTATAAAGACATTATTTCAGTTCCCCTTGAACTTTCTTGGCTTAAAAACAGCTTATGCATATCAGTACAATATAAAGCTTACATGTATGTAACTATCATATATAAAAATGAGAAGATACTCAATCAAAATATCTGGAAAATCCAAGTAGCCAGAAAAATGAATTTTCTGATCAGCCGAGGGGTGACTCAATGCACACACAAGTTTTTACTATAGAAACCTTTCCTTAAATGCCTAAAGCCATGGTAGTCAATTAGTGGCTTCTCCGTAATGAAATCACTGATCCATCTTAGGATCAAACTTGCAGGATTGAGGTCCCACAAGTCCTCAGGATCATCATTCTGAATGGAAGTGGTGGTGAATATCCAAGTCACCAACGACAAATCAGTATGGGTCTGCAACAACCTCAATTCTTGCCTCCTGAGAAGGAAGAATTCAACCAAGAGCCTTAAGGCAGAAAAAGAGACTGAGGCAAGCTTCAGAACAGGAGTGAAAGTTTACTAAAAAGTTTTACAGGAGGAAAGAAAGAAAAGTACATTTTTTCTTGGGCATCTTGGAGGTCAAGTGTGACATTTGACTTTCTGACTTGGAGTTTTATATGTTGGCATATTTCTGGGGTCTTGTCTCCTTTTTTCTCTGATTCTTTCCTTGAAGTGACCTCCCTGCATGCCCAGTGACCAGCTAGCACTGGGGAGGTGAGCATGCACAGTGTGTTTACTGGAGTTGTATGCATAATCACCTGAGACTTTCTTCTCTTTTCCAGTGCAATGCCCCCAGAAGGTCATACTGTGCCATTTTGCCTCTTAATGTGCATGCTCAAACCCACTCACCCAGTTCGTGAGATCTTATTGGAAGCTGCTGATCACGAATTTCAGGTGTTTTTATCTACTGGGAAATTGCCTCTCCCTGGCACCAGCTGAGACCAATTATCATTTTAGATAAGCAACGTGACAACTGCAGGACCATCACCTGATGGTTGCCTGACATTCCTGGTGGGTGGAGGGAGCCCTTTCCTGTTCTGCTCATGGCTGATTAGCTACCTACTATAACAGGAACATTAATTCTAAACACCTATTTACTACACTATTGGTGGTGTAGCAGGAAAGGTTGTAAGATATTGTTCTTAGTAGATCAACAGTCACTCTGATAAATTCCCCAATTAAAGGTAGTTTCAATTCAATATTGACAAATACATATCAAACATCTAATATTAGGGAGGGCAGAGGTAAATCTGAAGTCTACTGAAATAAATTGACAATAGATTAACAGGAGAAAAAAATATGCAGTTTTATTAATGTGCAAATGTGTACAGCAGCCATACGAAATATGAATCTCAAAGAAGAACAAAATGATTTAAAACTTCAATAGTGCCCTCTTCATAGGAGAGGGAGATGGAGGAATGTAAGCAATTTTGAGGGGGTGATAAATGATTTTTAGAAGACTTGATCTGGGCCCAAAGAACAGGCAATAGTGTATAAATAATTCTCTTTTAATACTGAATGGGACCTTAAGAATAAACAGTGGCCTAGGACAGTGTTTCTCTGAGCTCATTGGAAGAGTTGGCAATTAACTTTAAGAAGGTGAGAAGAGGAATTTCACTGTGAACAAAGGTTTTTCTTATTATGCAGTTACTGTTGCCTAGGAAATCTCTTAGAGCTGCCCTTAGAAGAATAGGTGAAAAGTTTGCACATGGTGATGACTTTTAGTCCTTTTTCTTCTCTGTTGTTTAATCTTTTCTGCTTATTTGGTGATATTCCTAAGGAAGTTTCAAGACAATCACATTTTTCTTGGAAAAAATTTTCCTCAGTCATACAAGAGAACTTGCAGGTAAGATGCCTCCCTTTACTTGGCAGGAGAGAAACCAAAAAAGGTTGGAAAGTCCTTCATTCTGAATCAGCTTCTAAGTCCTTCAAATTTTCTTTAACTAAAAAGTACTCAGCCTGCCAGAGCACTATACTTGGTTATTGTTCTCTGAGCACCCCCGCCCCCTGCCCAAATTGGGAACTTTCATTGATGTAGGTAGTTTTGATGGTATTACTTTACTTATATAAACATTTTATATATATTTAATCACTTGAAACTTTGAGGGAGAATAAAATATCAACAGGAGTAATGTATTCATTATCTAGATGGGACTATATCCTTTGACAGCTTATGATAACAAAATAAGAGATTGCTCAACAATTGACAGTTTTCATAAAGTTTTGGAAAGCAGATTTTTATATATAACTATGATTCAATGCCTTGAAACTTTTAATAGGAAGATGATTCAAAATTAATTACCGTGTAAAAAATGGAATTTTGATTAAGAACCATGAATAATAACTTTAAAAAATCAAACAAAAATAATGTAAAGCAACTTTTTTTTCAGGATTCTGGACTCTTTCTCCTTTTCTCCTATTTCCTCTTTCTCCCTTTGTCTCTTTCCCTCCCCTCTTCTTTATTTTCCTTTTTAATTATAAGTGGTTCAAAGACATGAATATTTCCATGGAAGAATAAAAGAGAATGACAAAGCTGTAGAAGAAGAGTGAGGGAACATGAGCTCAGAGTCAGCTGTGGCTTATGAGAATAACAAACATCAGAAAACTGGTTCTTCAGGCACTGTTTTCAATGGGCGGGTGACAAGAAAGAAGGTCAACTGCTTGAGGCAAGCACTGTTATTTTAATAGATGTCAAAGAGACAGAAGCCTCTCCTACTCTAATTTTTCTTGTATTACCACCAGCAAGTAGAAAGCTCTTCAAACTTAAGAGTGGGATAAATATATAAAAGAGAGAATTAAATGCTTAAATCAGGTATTCCAAAGTTTAATGCCTTTAGCCACCAGAAAGATAACAAATTAAAGAGGCACACAGAGTATGGGAAAAAAATGGGGAGAGTGTGGAACTGAAGGGAAATAAAGAGCACATCCTTATCTGAAAGGATTTATATTCCATTAAAAGAGCAATAATACATTATGCGGGGAAAGATGCTGTGCAGAGACTGCTCCCTTTTGCTGAGATCAGCTCAGTTGTAGAGACCCCAACCCAGCAGCACTGAAGGAATGAAAAAACAAATACAAAAATAGAGTGTAAAGTAGTATCAGGGGACTAACAGCCTTCAGTGCTGAGAGCCTCGAGCAGACTCTGACCACGTATGTATTCCCTGTGAACAGGTGACTATTATTAACAAGCAGGTATTCTGTGTTTTCTCATAGAACAAAACAAACTAGGCAGGCAGCTGGTGTCTGCTTACCACTGCTCAAAGACAAACTAGAAAGCATTCTCCACGAAGGAGCAATGGGGACGGGGTCACATAGCCTGTGTTTAAAGAACTGCTTTAACTAGTGTATGGTATTGCATACATTGTTTACTATTTTAGAACGCCCCGAGCAGTTTTCTGCTTGGGGGGCTGGCTCAGTTTTCCTTGCTGTAGTTCTCAGTAAACAATATAATCCACCACACACGTTAGGACTTGTCTCCAGCACCTTTTCTACTATCAATTCAATCAGAACTCCTACAAATACTTGTCTGGACTTTCAATTCTGGTATCATAATATACTAGATGCCCTGTAAAAAAAAAAAAAACTCCCAATATATGATATAACACCCACGAATACTGAGTGTATAGCAAATGTCTGTTTTTGGTTTTTGTTCAGTTGGTTATGGTTATTTGGTTCTGTTTGGCTTCTTTTTGTTTTGCTTTAAGTCAGTCCTTACTGCTCAAAAAAGTAAGAGAAATGCCAGTGCTCACAGATGAAAATGGGAGCCGAAAACCAGGGAGGTAAGGGAGTGCAGACTGGAGGCTGCTCTGGAGCCTACAGAGACACTGTAGCAGTTGTTCAAGCAGCAGAGGACAGGCTTGTGTCCCTGCAATAAGGCAAATTGGGACCCTTACCTACAGCTGAAACCCATCCAGTGAAATTCTCGCCACATGGATGAGGTGGAAAAAATCATCACACTGGCAAAGAAGACAAGGTCATTGACTGTCCTGAAATGAGCTATGGGTTCAAAAGGTATCTTTTGAGAATTAAGAAGCACTTACCTTCCCTCAAATATGTTTATGATTTGCATTAACTTCTTTGTGTAGTCACAGATACCTCCACTTAGACATTAACTTGGAGTGGCCCATAAAAGAAAAGTAATATTCAGCTAAAATAATAGAATGAAGTAAGATAATAAGGGTCTTGGAAATAGACTCCTATGTTTATGTATCTGCCATAAGAGACCATCATGGGATGGATGAACTGTTCAATAAGTGCTGCTGGGAAAATAATAAAATGAATTGAACTCTCACCTAACTCCAACGAAAGAAATCAAAATATTTTACCCCAAAATATATCACTTAGACATGTACATACTGCAAACAAACAGAAGTAGCCTTGCAAAGCTGTCTTTTGTGGGGGAGATTTGAATCTGTAGAGAACCTGCATTGATTAAGCCAGGCTTTCTCTGAGGCCTTCCCTTTTCGGATCTAAGAAAGATTAACGAGGTATCTGAAGACATTGATGGTCCAATTAAAACATTTTACCATTCATTCTCTTTGATGGCTTCTACCTGTGAAATTTTATCTACATAATGCATCCATTTTGCTAGCTTTTCCTCCTCTTCTCTCTCTCCCATAACATATTTTGCCTCAACCCACGTCCCCATGCTTCTGTAACCCCAAGCTTATACACCCTACTGGGGAGGTTGGAGTAATCCTCTGCAGCTCTCGCACATGTGTACACTGATGAATTTGTAAGCCATTTATTATCTGCCTTTTGTCAGTTGATTTTTCAGCAAACCTTCAGAGGGAGGAGGAGGCATTTTCCCTTGACCTCTATACCATATAGACAATTTAATTACAGATCAATTAACTATTAGTTATGGAAAATAAACTTGGAACTTTTAGAATAAAAAATACAATAATACATCCATCAATTCTGGAAAAAACATAATTTCTTGACACAAAACTAAAATACTGAAATCAAAAGTACTCCTAAATTGATATTTAAAATAAAGTTTATTAAATGGCAATGAGAAAAATTTAAATATAACCATATTCCAAGAAAATGTATTTACAATGCAGTTAACCAAATTTTGTTAATTATAATATGACCTATAAAGAAAAATTAAAAAGCAAAGACAAAACACTTAGAAATATGTGCAAAAGAAAATAGGCAATCTACGAAAGAGGATAGCTAAATTATCAACAAACATTTATAAAGATGATCAGCTTCACTATTAAATAGTAAGTTGTTAATTAGAAAACATAAAAAGATACTCTTCCATACTGTCAAATTAAGTTTAGCCTAAAGCTACCTCGTTAGATATTTTAAGTTTGGCCTATAGGTTTCTCTGTACATTGTGAACTGTAACCTAAATGGAGTTGTAAACAGATTATAGTCTACTCTTGTGCCAATCACTGACTTTTGGCCAATCAAAGGTGGCCAACTGTGCAAACTATGTTCATATAAGGCAAGCGCCAAGCTGTATCTAATCCAGTGTTTCTGTACTCACTTCCGTTTTTTGTAGGTCACTTTCCTTTTACTTTCCATAAGCCTTCATCCAGAATGTGGCAGCAATGGAGTCTCTGAACCTACTGTGACTCAGGAGGCTGTCTGATTTGTGACTCATTCTTTGCTTAAACTCAGTTAATTTGGCTAAGGTTTTTCTTTTAACAACACCCATCTAACAAGCATTTTAAGTTGTAAAAATAAAAATTGTCAAAGGTATGCAGCAACATAACTGCTACACCCTTCTAGAGAAAGTGTTAATTGATTAAACCAATCTAGCCTACAACTGAGAAGAAACTAGCAAATTCGAGATTTGTATAACCTAGAGCTAAACAATTCTATATATGTAGGCGAGAGAAAAATCTCCTAACAGGTGCTTGCTGCTGATTGGATGGGGCAGAGATGAAATCATAGGAGGTGGAAGCTGTCCTTCTTTAGACCAAATGCTTCTGGGTAGGGCCACAGGAGCAGGGTTGTTGGTCCAGGTGGAGCCATGAGTGTCAAACATGTAAAACAAAACAAAACAAAACAAAATAAAACAAAACAAAACAACAAAAAAAAAAAACAGAAAAAAATGTCTCAAAAGGCTGATCTACAATAGTGGTGCTATTTGCAGGAGTAATTGGGGAAGTTGCATATCTTGTAACCTCTGGAGTAATGACTGACAATAGTTTATCTCTGCACCTTACCAGGACTCTGGGTCCTCTCTCCCCCTAGCCTGATGGCTTCCCCTTATCTTTACAAAAGCAGTCAAATTTTGGGAAAGGCCTATTATCATTTATACTGCGGCCTAAATGTCTTCTAAAATTAGCTTGGTCCAATAGCCCAGGAATAATTAAAGGAGAGGCAAGATGCGGGGGGATGAGGGTGGTAGTTCAGCTTATTGTTATAATTTTTCTCACTGATGTAATATTTGCAAAGGCAGTTTTAATATTAAGAGGTACTACTAAATTTTAATGTTTATTAAGATAGGTTAATTATATGGGTATTCAATGTATAATTTTATACATGTATTTATTTAAAATTTATTTATAATGTGCACATAATTTATATTCTCCAACTCCTCATTCTAATCTGTTTAGTTCTTATGTCTACATTGAAATTATATTTAAGATAACAAATGGTCCCTTAATTTCTAAATGAAAATGTAATCTGAGCCCTCACCTTATTTTTTCTTAATAGTTTCATATATAATAACTTTCTTTTTGCTTTGCTATGTAAAATTGCATTTCAATATGTGCCAGTATGCTTTATGAAGAAGTGTGTGTATGTATGTATGAACATATTTCTTCAACTTATTTTTCTTTCTATCTTCTTTTTTGTATTTCTTCCTAATTATAAGAATAAGAATGTTAGACCACTTATTGCTGAGGACTTTCTATGCATCCTTCACACTAAGCTTTCTTTCTCCATGCACTTCATAATTAAGATTTTGTACTGTGTCTTCAAGTTTACTGATTTATTTTTTCTTTCATGTCAAATCTAATAAAACAGCCTTCTTGTCTGGAGTAAAACTTGCAGTTCATTGTCTCATGGCCACAGAGAACAAGGACACACAAAGAGTGAGGTTGACAGCAGAAGTTAGGCAAAAGAAAGAGAATAGTTCTCTGTTGCAGAGAGGAGTCCCAGAAAAATGAGTTGATGGACCTGTGGTGAAATGTAGTGGGTTTTACAGATGAGTTGGTGAAGAGATGGTGTCTAATTTACATAGGGCATGAAAGACTGGTTGGACCAGGTGTGCCATTTGCATAAGATGTAAATTTCTGGTAGCCTCCACCCTAATCTTTTATTATTCAGGCGGATTCTCTGCCTGAGCTATACCATGTTGCCCATTTCTTTATTACTGTACACACGGTAACAAAATAAAAAGGGAAGATGGAGCCTCCATATTAGACATGGAAGGCCCCAGGTAGCCCTTTTCTATTGGCACAGCTGCCGGCATTCCCTTGTACAGGCTTCCAGCTTCCTTATCTATGTCGCAGCTTGATTTTTCAGGACATTTTTCATTCAGGTTTTTGGGGCTGCTTTTTATTAGAAAATAAATTCTGCTGAGGACTTTTTTGCCCTCATTATCTAAGTAATTTCTTTCTACCTCCTACATCATTTACTCCCTCAGGAGTCAAAAATCTAATTGCTGTTGGGGGTGTTGAACTGACTCTTTCTGGCTACTTCCTGCTGGAGAGGGGCATCATGTGGGGAACAGCAGCATGAGCTCCTCTTGGTGTCAATCTAAGGGGTCCTCATAAGAAAAGCATGTCCATGCATGGTTCCATCTGTGGCATCTTTGGAGTTTAATCGCTTCTACGTGAGAAGAGATTAATTTTATAAGAAAGGTTAGAGTATACAGTTCGAATATGAATATTAAGATTACCACTACCAGTAGAGGTCCTATAGGCTATAACCATGACAGTAGAGTTTGATACTTGTTAGCCATTTTGATGGGTTGTAATACTGGTTGCCTCCACCGGATGTTGCTGTACTTTTACCAGAATTGTTAATATAGAAGCAACATTTTCTTAATATAGGGTACATGGCATTGGATCGGGTGGCTAGATTAACTTTATTGCTAACTTTGACAAAATATTTTCTGTAATGATTAATCCTGTTATAAAGATGATAATTAGGAAGAATATTATAGCAATTAGAATTTTCCATCTAGAATTCCACATTGTGGGTACCACAGTGTATAGTTTTACTGCAAATAGTAGAGTAAGTGTAGCAATCTCACAAAAGTAGTGTAATAAATGATTCCCCTCTAAAATTTACTCACAAAGATATAGAATTTCCCTTTGGAGGTCTATGAAGTTACAAATGTAATGCCATGCAGAATAAAAATCTCTAGTGTAATAAATGATTCCCCTTTAAAATTTACTCACAAAGATATAGAATTTTCCTTTGAAGGTTCGTGAAGTTACAAATGTAATCCCATGGATAACCAAAATCTCCCTGCAAGTATGTGTCAAAAAGAAGTTCTCGTATCTGATGGGCACTCTTGAGAGAAAAGGTAGAAATGACTGAAAGTATCTGGTAAGGTAGGTGTGGGAATGAGTAAAACCAGTAGCCCTCATTCACTTACTTATCTTTTATGATTTTCAGCTTAAGATATCCTATCTCTTTTCATTGATATCTGGGACATTCCTCTAGGCCCTCTGGGGTTGCTCCCTCTGTTTTCAGGCTTTGACTCGAGTGTGATGTACTCAGGAGTAGATTCCTGTAACTTTTACCACCTATGAGACTGAAAGAAGAACAGTGTAAGGGCCCTTCCCAGTTTGGGCTTAGGGAAGGAGATAGAGAGGGAAGAGGCTTACCAATACCAAATCTCCTGTGTTAAATAAAGGTGGTCCTATTTCTTGGGGTTGGGCTTCTGCTAATTGTGTTAATTCCTGTAGGAAGTTACCAAGGGAAGTTATATGCTTAACCAATTCAGAGGTCTTTTGGTCTAATGGAAAACCATTTGTAAGAAAAGGCCATTAATAACAGCATTTTGAAAGGACTCAGACCTAACTTTGAAGAGGTATTTCTTACGTGCAGTAAAGCCATGGGAAGAAGAGCTACCCAGTAAAATGAGTTTCTTGGGACAGTTTTCTGGGGTGTCTTTTGATAATACTGTTTGTCTTCTCCACCTTTCCTGGGGACTGAGGTCTCCCAGCACAGTGGAGGTGATACTGTATGCCTTGTGCCTTTGAGACCCCCTGTGTGGCAGCTGCCTTAAACGGGGGGCCATTGCCACTTTGGAGGTATTCAGGTAGACCAAAACAGGAGTTATTTCATGAACTAACACTTTTATTACCCCAGAGGGCTTTTCTGTATGCATGGAAATGCTTCTACCCAGTTAGTGAAACTATCTACCCATACCAGGAGGTATTGAATGCCCTTCGTGTTTGGCATGTGGGTGAAGACTATCTGCCAGTCTTCCCCTGGATAGCTTACCATCCTTTGGGTTTGAGCAGGAAGGAGCTGCCTGTTGAGGGGATTATCTTTTAAGACAGACTCCACAGGCATTAATAACCTGTTTTTTCTGATAAGTTCTCTCCTGAAAACAATCTGTAGGCACACCCATAAGTTTTATCCTTCCCTAAGGGAAAAGTTTGGTGAAGGATCTTAAGGACTTTCCATTGGCTAGAGGCTGGCAAGTGGACTTGCCATCCTGTGACAGTAGCCAACCTGAGGGCACGAGAGTGTACCCTTGAAAAAAGGCCCATTCTATCTCTGCAGGGGAGCACTGAGGCTTAATTTCTCCTACGAAGGCTTCCCAGATTAGAGACCCTGAGGCTTTCTTGCCTCTGCCTTGGCTGCCTGATCAGCTAACTCATTTCCTTCAGCTGTTCTCTTCTAATGTCCCTTATAATGCATCATGGATAAGCCCATTCTGTCAAGTTACTTCATTTCAGTTTTTGCATTGTTTCTAGACTTTAATGCTACTTCAGGTTCTTTTAAGTAAGTTTCATTTCTTTCCAAACTATATTCATGTTTTCCTTTAAAAAAGTCACTGAATCTACTATAGTAGATTTTCAATGCATTTTTATTCTATCTACGAAGGCATGGATCTTCTGGGGATACTATGAAATACCACTGGTGTTTAGCGGGATCTTTCCATTATAGCTGATAACATAATGTGTCTATATCATATCCATTAGATAAGCATCATTTTTTAAATTGTCGAAATAACAAATGACAAAGATGTGCAGCAACACAATCGTGGTATCCTATTGGAGGAAATGTAAACTGATGACCTTTGAAAATTGGTCAGTTTTCAGCTTCCTGACACTTGTTCTTTCTCCAGTAACTGTTATTTGCCTGGTGCCATGGAGTCAGCCCACACATGCACAACTTGGTACTTAAAGACTCAAGGGAACCCTGAAGCCGACTTTTATAGCCCTGATAAAATCCATAAAATTTATTCATTTCAACCTTCTCCGATGCTATTATCTGTCTTCTCAATTCAACAAGACCTCCATACTTGCTCTCTATCATATTGAAAGAAATACCAAGGCAAAAATCAGTGTGATGACAGTGCTCATATAATTAACTTGTTTGCCCTCTCTCAGGGATTACAGTCAGTGCTGCTTGTCATAGATTGTCTAGAAACAGTTGTTCCATGTATTTTGAATCGTTGTTAAGTTGTTTAGAGTAGGAGGACAAGTCCAGTACTGTTACCTGTGGCAAATCTGTATGGGTCTGCAGCAACCTCATTCTCACTGCCTCAGAGGAAAGAATTCAACTGAGGGGCATAAGGCAGAAGGAGATATTTAGGCAAGTGTTAGAGCAGGAGGGAATACTTATTAAAAACCTTTAGAACGGAAATGAAAGGAAGTAAAGTACACTTGGAAGAGGGCCCAGTGGGCGACTTGAGAGATGAAGTACACAGTTTGACTTTTGACTTAGGGTTTTATACGTTGGCATGCATCCAGGTTCTGGCATTACTTCTCTTCTGTTTCTTCCTTTAGGGTGGGCTGTCTGCATGTGCAGTGGCCTGCTAGCACTTGGAAGGGGCTGTATGCGTGCTGTGTTTACTGGAATTGCAGGGATGCTCACTTGAGGCCTTCTTCCCTTACCAGTTGAATGCTTCTAGAGGGTCATATACCTGTTAAACTCCATCATGTTGTCTCTTAGTGTGTATGCTTGAGCCCACTCATCCACCTCCTGAGATCTTATCAGGAAGCTACTGATCACTAGTTTCAGATATTTTCTATCTATTGCGAGACTGCCTTTCCTTGGTGCCAGCTGCAACCAAGTATTTTAAAGACACAGTGTAACAACTGCCTGACCATCACCTGGTGGTTGCCTGACATTCCTGATAGGTGGGGAAGAATTCCTCTCTGCCCTGCTCATAACTGACTAGCTACCTCCTGTAACAGTACCGTTTAGAATATCATGGCTTTTATTTCTTTTTAAATAAATCACCTAACTTCATTTAAATATCTTTTTAATAAAATACAGTTCAAACAACACAGATATTTATAATTGACTTAGTATTTGAGACAAGTTACATATCTATCCCCAATGGCATAGAAAGCATAGAGTAGCGGAAATAATTCCCCAAATGATTTTGTAGGCAATTAGAAAGTATTAAATAATAAAATATATTGTGCATACTATACAATCCCCAAACAGATAAAGTTACATTAAAACGTGTAAATATGTTTGGTGACTTAGTTTTCTTAATTTAAAAAGGGCTTCAATGCCTGCTGCTTCTGAATTAAATAACTTTGTAAATCTCTTGAGCAAGGCTTTCATTAAGATTTTCACCTACTTGATTCACATTTACCAAAATCACAATAAACTTCTAATTTTCATGGGACTTAGTGGATACCTTTAAAAAATTCCATATGATTACAGCAATCAAATGCAATATGAAACCTACATTTCAATTTCCTTTTACTGTTCAAAAATGTTTACTTTTTTAAATGATGATTTTCAGAATTTGATTAATACTGACTTTTGAATCTAATTTTTTATATTACTTATTTAACTGGGTGTGACTAGTAGACCACTGATTAGCAAAATGAAGATAGACTCAAAGTTTGAATTAGGGTACAAATGTGCTTCATTATAATGACAACAAAAATCACAACTGAGATTCAGTAATTGCTTAGATATACCAGGAAATCTTCTAAGTCCTATACACATTGTTTTTTTATCCTTACAATCTACCTTTGAGGCAAACTGTATTTTCATTCCTATTATATTGATGAAGTAACAGAGGCTCAGAAAGGTGAATATTTTTGTCCAAAGACACAAAACTAGGCAAAACCAGAATTAAAACCCTGAGAGGCTTGAAGATGACATCTTTTAAATAAATTACATGCTACCACTCAGACTGCAAAGTGAAAAGTCTAGTAACATTTACTATGCATTCTATGCCTTTGGACTCTGCAAGAAAGTGAAGATTAAAGTAGGCAAGGTCATTTAATAATTTGGAAATGAATGAACAACACAGTTATCACTATCTTGTTATTTTCCCTCAATTTTAAATCAAAAGCTTACTGTAAAATTTGGATGTCATCTTAGGAATTTACACCAGCTCCCCAATATACTTAGGACTTTTTTCCATCTATCTTAGAGGAAATAAATTCAACAGAAAATCTTCAGCTATGATGGCAATAGAATATAGCAATTTGAATGTATGCCTTCTGCTCATGCAGATGACAATCTGATTAATGTAGACTAAACTATTAATGACAATATTTTATCTTTCCATTTGCAAAGATATTTATATTTTAAAATTAATTAATTTATTTATTTATTAATTTTATTTATTTTGAGACAGAGTCTTGCTCTATTGTCCAGACTGGAGTGCAGTGGCACGGTCTCAGCTCACTGCAACCTCTGCCTCTGGGTTCAAGTGAATTCTCCTGCCTCAGCCTCTTGAGTAGCTGGGATTAAAGATGCCTGCCACCATACCTGGCCATTTTTTTTGTATTTTTAGTAGAAACAAGGTTTCACCATGTTGGCCAGGCTGGTCTTGAACTCATGACTTCGTGATTCACCCACTTCGGCCTCCCAAAAGGCTGGGATAACAGGTGTGAGCCACTGTGCCCAGACTGATATTTTAAAGAGGCTCTCTGGAAAAATATAACATTATTAATCCAGTTAAATGAATTTCTTTGTTCTTTTGTTTTTGAGACAGTCTTGCTCTGTCGACCAGGCTGGAGTGCAGTGGCACCATCTGAATTTCAACAATGACACTAGCATTTGGATGTGTGAAATACTATTTACTAATTAATTATATTATTTATCTATTTGATAAATATATAAGATGTTTTAATATGCTAAAGTTTTTCATACTTATTTTGTCTATTAGTAGGTTCTGTACAGCCTCAAAGGCAAATATTTTGAAGTTAATATTTTTATATTTGCATTTTAGTATTTAGTATGTTCATATTTTTCTTATTTGTTTGTGAAGCTATCTGGGACTGGAATTTTCTTTATGGAAAGGTATTTAACAAAAATTTATTTTTATTTAAGACACATAATATGT
>PVKP010038855.1:0-20569 GCA_004027715.1 Plecturocebus donacophilus
ACAGCCAGGCGTGGTGGCTCAGGCCTGTAATCCAAGCACTTTGGAGGCCAAGGCGGGCAGATCACCTGAGGTCGGGAGTTCAAGAGCAGCCTGACCAACACTGTGAAACCCCATTAAAAAAAAAAAAAAGAAAAGAAAAAAAACACACACACAAAGCGGGCGAGGTGGCTCACACCTGTAATCCCAGCACTTTGGGAGACTGAGGCAGGCGGCTCATGAGGTCAGAAGTTCGAGACCAGCCTGGCCAATATAGTGAAACCCCGTCTCTACTAAAAATACAAAAATTAGCTGGGCGTGGTGGCACGCACCAATAATTCCAGTTACTTGGGAGGCTGAGGTTGCAGTGAGCCAAGATTGCACCACTGCACTCCAGGCTGGCCGACAAAGGGAGGCTCCATATCAAACAAAGAAACAAAAAACCACATAGTGTGTGACTCCATGTATATGAAACGCCCAGTATAGGCAAATCTATAGGGACAGAAAGGAGACTACCAGTCACCAGGCAATAGAGGAGGGAATGAGTAGTGACTGCTGGCAGGTTTGAGGTTTCTTGCTGGGGTGATTTTAAGTGTTCTGGAATTAGGTAGTGGGGATGGTTGTATAACACTGTGAATACAGTTTAAATGACCAAATTGTACACTTTAAAATGCCGATGTTTCTGTTGTGGGTGTTATATCTCTTTTTTTTTTTTTTTTTTTTTTTTTAAGATGGGGTTTCACCATATTTGCCAGGCTGTTCTCGAACTCCTGACCTCAAATGATCCGCCCACCTTGGCCTCCCAAAGTCCTGGGATTACAGGCGTGAGCCACCATGCCCAGCCGTTATATCTCAATAGTAGTTTTTAAAAGGCTAATATCAATGACAAAAAAAGTATGAAGAAATCTGACCAGGCATGGTGGCTCATGCCTATAATCCCAGGACTTTGGGAGGCTAAAGTGGGAGAACTTCTTGAGCCCAGGAGTTTGAGACCAGCCTGAGCAACACAGTGAGAGTCCATCTCTATAAAATAAAAATAATTAGCTGGGCATGATGATGCAAGCCTACAGTCCCAGCTACCTGGGAGGCTGAGGTAGGAGGATCATTTGAGTCGGGAGGCTGAGGCTGCAGTGAGCTCTGATTGTGCCATGTCATTCTAGCCTGGGCGATAGAGCAAGACCCTCTCTCTAAAATATATAGACGGGGCCAGGCACGGTGGCTCACTCCTGTAATCCCAGCACTTTGGGAGGCAAAGGTGTTTGGACCACTTGAGGTCAGGAGTTTGAGACCAGCCTGACCAACATGGTAAAACTCTGTCTCTACTAAA
The DNA here is from genome assembly GCA_004027715.1 of Plecturocebus donacophilus. Taxonomy (NCBI): domain Eukaryota; kingdom Metazoa; phylum Chordata; class Mammalia; order Primates; family Pitheciidae; genus Plecturocebus; species Plecturocebus donacophilus. The sequence continues at coordinate 1,304 of PVKP010038855.1, forward strand.
TACAAAAAATTAGCCAGTCGTAGAGGCGCATGCCTGTAATCCCAGCTACTTGGGAGACTGAGGCAGGAGAATCACTTGAACAGGGAGGCAGAGGTTTAGGGGAGCCGAGATTGCGCCATTGCATTCCAGCCTGGGCAACAAGAGTGAAACTCTGTCTCAAAAAATAATAATAATAATAATAAATAAAATATCATATATTAAGGTGGATGCAAAAGTAACCATGGTTTTTGTCATTACTTTTAATGGCAAAAACGGCGATTATATTTGCACGAACCTAATACACATGAAAAAGCCTGAACCAAGATCCCTGACCTCTGTCTGGGGTGGGGCCGCAGCAGGGGGAGGGGGCAGCTTTGAACAGAGTTGGGCAGGTCAAAGAGAAGGCCATGGACACAGAAGGGACTCCAGGTAGACGGAGCAGCAACTGTGCCAGCTCGGCGACCTCTCCCCCACCCCTCCCTTTGGCCCTCCCCCCACAGGAGAACCGCCTGGCCCAGCAAACCCTCCAGGCCCTGCAGAGCGAGCTGGACAGCCTGCGTGCAGACAACATCAAGCTCTTTGAGAAGATCAAGTTCCTGCAGAGCTACCCAGGCCGGGTGAGGGCTCTCCCCTGGCCTCAGCTCCAGGTGGACCCGGCAGGGAGAGAGGCCGCTCAGGGCTCTGGGGGTGGGAGGGTCAGGGGCTGAGACCTGCTGGGCAGCACTGGGCTTCAGGGGCCCCCTGAGGCCTTCCAACATCTCCCAGCCATCCACCCACCTCCCTAAGCTGGGAGAAGCCCATAGAGTGAGGCCCTTGACAACATTCATTCATAAAAACTGGCCAGACGGGCCTGGCGTGGTGGCTCACACCTGTAACCCCAGCACTGTGGCAGGTCAAGGCAGGAGGACTGCCTGAGCTCAGGAGTTCAAGACCAGCCTGGCCAACAGGGTGACACCCCATCTTTACTGAAAATACAAAAAAAGTAGCCGCGCAAGGTGGTGCATCCAAGTAGTCCCGGCTACTCGGGAGGCTGAGGCAGGAGAATCACTGGAACCCGGGAGGTGGAGGTTGCAGTGAGCTGAGATCACACCACTGCACTCCAGCCTGGGAACAAGAAGGAAATTCCATCTCAAAAAAAAAAAAAAAAAAAAAGGAAAACTATTCAGAAGGGCCGGGCACAGTGGCTCATGCCTGTAATCCCAGCACTGTGGGAGGCCGAGGCGGGAGGAGTTCAAGACCAGCCTGGCTAACATGGTGAAACCCCGTCTCTACTAAAAATTCAAAAATTAGCCAGGCATCATGGCACGTGCCTGTAGTCCCGGCTACTCAGGAGACTGAGGCAGGAGGATCGCTTGAGCCCAGGAGGTGGAGGCTGCAGTGGGCCAAGATGAAGCCACTGCACTCTAGCCCAGGTGACAGAGCAAGACCCTGTCTCCAAAAAATAAAAATAAATAGGCTGGGCACGGTGGCTCACGATTGTTATCCTAGCAATTAGGGAGGCTGAGGCAGGTGGATCACTTGAGGTCGAGAGTTCCAGACCAGCCTGGCCAACATGGTGAAACCCTGTCTCTACTAGGAATACAAAAATTAGCCGGGTGTGGTGGTGCACGCCTGTAATCCCAGCTACTCGGGAGGCTGAGGCAGGGGAACCTGGGAGGTGGAGGTTGCAGTGAGCCGAGATCGCACCATTGCACTCCAGCCTGGGCAACAGAGCGAAATTTGTCTCAAATAAATAAGCAATAATAAGAAAAATGTAAACAATTTAGTCCACACTCCAAAAACCAACTAAGAGAGTGGATCGGAAACTCACCTGCAGACTTCTGGGCTGGGGAGGCCTGTGCATGGCTTCTCCCGGCCCCTAGGCCTTCCAAGGACCATCTTGTGCCAGGACACCCTTTCTATGAGTGAGGGGAGAGCATGGGCCATAGTGAGCAGGGGTTTGCCTCTCCCTCTCCCTTTGCAGCCCAGCAGTTACCAGCCCCATCCCCACCCATCAGAGCCCCTTCTTGGCCACCAGAGGGCACCCAGACCCTGCAAACCAGCCTCACTCTGGGTGGCTGGCTGGGGTACGTCTCCTCTCCCAGGCCTGCCTGCCCCCACAGCCACCCCCACACTCCCAGCAAACCCACCTTCCTGCACCTGTACCTGGCCCTGCCTGGGCCTCAGTTGCTCATCTGTGCCCAGAGGCACTGCGGCCCTGACCCTGTGGGTAACTAACTCCATGCCCCTGTGGCACGAGGCACCAGCCACGTTCACGTTGTCACCCCAGCACCCTCTCCTCCTGCCTCTGGGATGTGGGGCTCCCTCCCCACCTCTCTTTGCAGATAAGGAAATGGAGGCTCCCCTGGGGGATCCTGCTCTTCCCGCTGGGCTCCAGGCCCTGACCGGGTCTCCTCCCCTCCCCGCGTCTGTGCAGGGCAGCGGCAGTGATGACACAGAGCTGCGGTACTCGTCTCAGTACGAGGAGCGCCTGGACCCCTTCTCCTCCTTCAGCAAGAGGGTTCGTGAGCCCTGCCGGGGCAGGGAAGGGGAGGGGATAACCCAGGAAGCCCGGGGTCCCCCATCACCTGGGCCCCATCCATGAGCACCTGGCCTTCCCTGGCTCCCTTCTACCTGTGCTCGTCTGGGTGCTCTCAGCCAGCCTCACTGCGCCAGCCCTGCACACCCTGGCCCCGCCAGGCCAGGAGTGCCCCCCAAGGACAGCCTCCACGACGCTTGTAGCCCCAGGGCCACTCAGGAACGCCTGCCGATGGCTACCTGAGGGCATGTGGCAGTGACCAGGTTAACGTGGAGTGCATCTGGGGAGCAGGTGGACAAGAAGAGCCAGTTACAGCTCCCAGAGTCGGGAGATCCATGGTGGGACCCCCCCCGCAACTTCCCTCCCCCACCCAGGCTGCAGAAGCTCTGCCCGTGGAGAACTGTCCCATGGGCAGAATGGGCAGCTGCAGAGGTGGGGAGGGGGCTCCACACAGATGTCAGGGGAGCCCAGAATGTCACACTGAGTAGACTGTGCACCGAGGGAGGCCCCTGGCAGCCCCCCGGGGGTCTGCAAGAACAGCGAGGCAGGGTGGCCCATGGCTGGCCAGGCCCCACTCTCTGCCACAAGCCAGAGCCTGTGAGGTCTTTTGGGGTCCTTTCCTCACTGTCCCTCCCTGTGCAGGAGCGGCAGAGGAAGTACCTGAGCCTGAGTCCCTGGGACAAGGCCACCCTCAGCATGGTAAGTCCCTGCCCCTCCCCGCCCCTCCACGCATGGGCCTGAGCGTCTGTCTCCAGGAACTGCTTCACCCGCCCTGCAGCCCAGGCTGGAAGAGCCACCTCCCCGGCCAACAGTGGCTGTGTGATCTGGGACAGGGTCTCTCCCCTTCCTGGACAGCTACTCCGATAGCGTGACTCACAGCAGTAGGTTCTGAAATGGGCTGCAGGGATGCCATTCCTCAGAATCCCTGCAGCCTAGAGTCAGGCATAGTGGCCCATACCTGTCATCCCAGCACTTTGGGAGGCAGGAGAATCATTTGAGCCCAGGAGTTCGAGACCGGCCTGGGCAACACAGTAAGACCCTATCTCTACAAAAAATATAATTAGCGAGGCGCCGTGGTGGGCACCTGTAGTCCCAGCTACTCAGGTGGCTGAAGCTGGAGGAGCCCTTAAGCCTAGGAAGTGAAGGCCACAGTGAGCTATGACCACTGCACTCCAGCCTGGGCAACCTTGTCTCAAAAAAACATTGTTTTAAAGAATTCCAGCGGCCAGGCGCGGTGGGTCACACCTGTAATCTCAGCACTCTGGGAGGCCGAGGCGGGTGGATCACCTGAGGTCAGAAGTTTCAAGACCAGCCTGACCAACATAGTGAAACCCCATCTCTACTAAAAATAGAAAAATTAACTGGGCATGGTGGCGCATGCCTGTAATCCCAGCTACTCGGGAGGCTGAGGCAAGAGAATCGCTTGAACCCGGGAGGTGGAGGTTGTAGTGAGCTGAGATCTCGTCATTGCCTGGGTAACAAGAGCAAGATTCCATCTCAAAAAAAAAAAAAAAGAATTCCAGCAGCCCGTGTCCCTCGTCCATAAGGGTGGAATGGGAGCCCCAGCGTCCTGACCCTTTCCTCCCCTCGCCACCCCAGGGCCCCCTCTGTGAAGCCCAGGCAGCCCTGCAGGGGCGGGTGAGGCCGGTCCCATCCCCACTCACCCCTTGTTTGCTCCCAGGGGCGTCTGGTCCTCTCCAACAAGTTGGCGCGCACCATCGGTTTCTTCTACACACTGTTCCTGCACTGCCTGGTCTTCCTGGTGAGTGTGCACATGGCGGGCCAGGGGCACATTCTCCACCCCACCCCCTACCTCCAGGGCAGCAGGGGCCTGTTATGGTGGACTGGCCCCTGGGCCTACCCCAAGCTGCACCCCCACCTCCAGACCACGCCTCTCCCCTTCAGGGGCCTTGGTCCACCCAGGGGATGAGGAGGACCCACCCCATTGGACCCTCTGTTAGGGGCACTAGCCAGGCCGCTCCATGGAAGAGACCCAGCTGATCGCATCTGGGCCCGGTCCCGGAGGGGCTTCGTGGGGAGAAGGGATGGGCTGGGAAGGGAGCAGGTGGAGTTTCCTTAGACTCCACCAAGGGACAGTCATGAGAGCTGCACAGAGAAGGGGCCTCTTGAACTGACCTCCTCCGCTGCAGAGGACAGGGGCCTCCGTGTCTGCCAAGGTGGGGGAGAAGAGGGGTGGAAGCTGTGTCTCTGAAGGATCCAGCCTTGGGGACTCCTGTCCCTAGCACAGGCAAAATGGTCCCTGCAGGGCTAACCTGGGCTCCAGCTCTGACCCCGGGGCCCAGCGGGTCCTGGCCCTTCCAGGAGTTGGCCCACAATATTAGGGGCAGTGCCTCTGTGTCTGGGCCCATCTGACCATCTGCAGAGCAGGCGGGCACAGGAGCGTCTCTAAGGCCCACCCATCCTGGAGCCTGGGGCTTGAGAACCTTTATGTCCCAGGCCAGGCCCAGGGGCCATGAGTGGGCTGCGGGAGTGACTATGAGGCGAACTCGCAGCTCACTGTGTCTCCACCCTGCCAGGTGCTCTACAAGCTGGCATGGAGTGAGAGTGTGGAGAGGGACTGTGCCACCTTCTGCGCCAAGAAGTGAGGACCCCTGCCTGGGCACCCCCAGCCCCATTGCGAGCCCCCAGCACCCCCTGCGATACCCCCAAGTTCCTGCCTCATATCCCCCACTCCTTATCCCTCCATCACAGCCCCCTATTCTGGTCCTCTCCTCTGACCTCCGCAGTGTCCACTACCCTCCCCCCAGCCCCACCCCATCACACGGTACAGACCCCCCTTCCCCAACACACACACTCGGCCTCAGCAAAGGTTCTTGTGTCCCCCAGGTTCGCCGACCACCTGCACAAGTTCCACGAGAATGACAACGGGGCGGCGGCTGGTGACTTGTGGCAGTGACACCTGGGGCCTCCCCGGTGACGGTGATGGCTGCACCCCCACCCCAAGCGCTCAGTGCTTCCAATCACTTAGACTCCCCTGAAGAATCCCCCATGGAAACTGCTCTTATCCACTGTCCAGCAGCTGCCAGAGGCCCCAGATCCCCTCGGCTCCCCTTGAAAGAATGTCCAGAGAGCCAGCCCCCAGTGCCCGGCCAGGCAGAGCCACAGAAACCCTCTCAGCCCCAACCTCAGGCTAGAGCTCTGCCCGCAGCCTGACCTCTAGCCCTGGTGGCAGAGGTCCCTCACCTGCGAGGCTGATTGGGTGACCGCCGATTCCAGCTGTGGTTAATCCAACTTGGGCCTGTCTGCACTGCCATCCTCTCGGACCCCCAAGATCCCCCAGCACCCCATAAGAGGTGGAAGGCGCTTTCCTCCAGGAAAGCAGGCTTTGAGTCCAGCACCCCCAGCCTGGCTTTGCCGCCGGCCCCACCCTGCAGAGTTTATGAGGTTTGACAGCATCTGCCTCCTCCCCCACTGCACCCCAAGAGAGAGAGCCCCAGCCAGTGGAACAGTTTCTATCACCCCCCTCCCTGCCCCCAGACCCATGTGATGTCTGCTTGCTTCTTTAGCAAGATATTCTGGTTTCTAGTTAGGGAAGGGTCTCTAGTGACCCCCAAGCCCCAGTCTCTTCAGACCCATGGACTGGTCTGAGGGGTCTGAGCGTGTCCTGGCCAATCAGAACTGGCTGTGGGCCACCCTAGCGCAGCCACCTCTCAGGGCCACTGGTAGACCTTCCTAAGTTAGATTGACAGTTGCATATTTAGCTTCGCACATTTGAAATAAACCATGATTGCAGCCACCCTGGTGCCCTGTACTCTGGGACGCTGGGGGGACGGGAGGCTGGTGGGGACACCTGCAGTGCCACCTCTGGGAGCTAGGGCTGGCCTCACAGCTGGGCACACAGGACATCCCTCCCCCTCTTCTCATCTCCAGGAATTCCATGAGTATGTTCAGAGCTCCGCTGAAAAAAAAGATCCAGTGTCTGAGTGCTTTTGAGCCGACAGCACCATCAAAAAGGGAAACTCATTCCTTTCCTCAAAAACCATCCGGGCCCGGTGCGGTAGCTCATGCTTGTAATCCCAGCACTTTGGGAGGCCGAGGCAGGTGGATCACTGGAGGTTAGGAGTTCGTGACCAGCCTGGCCAACATGGCGAAACCTCGTCTCTACTAAAAAATACAAAAATTAGCTGGACGTGGTGTTGCACGCCTGTCATCCCAGCTACTCGGGAGGGTGAGGCAGGAGAAACGTTTGAACCCAGGAGGCAGAGGTTGCAATGAGCTGAGATCTCACCACTGCACTCCAGCCTGGCAACAGAGGGAAACTCCGTCTCAAAAACAAAAACAAAAAAAACACCTGTCGGGCCATAGGTGGGTGTATGACATGTCTTGGTCCACATCAGTTCCTGGGGAATCTTTGCTTCCCTTTCTCTGCTTCCCTTTCCCATGGCCCCCACTTACCAGGGGCTGCAGAGCCTGAGCCCACCAGTCCCCGTGAGCACCAGCCTCGCATGGGAAACCCCCCTGAGCCACAGGTTCTGGGCCACTTCACCTCCAGCCCAGCCCCAGATGGAGAAGCACAATCTCTGGGTCTGGAGTGGGTACATTAACCCCTTCATGGTGCAGGTGGCTCACAAGGCTGGCTGCAAACCCAGGTTCCCCACTGCAGCCCACCACGCCAGAGTCCCCTGTGCTACCTGTGTCTCCATTTTATTTTTATTTTATTTGTTTATTTATTTTTGAGACAGAGCCTGGCTCTGTTGCCAGGCTGGAGTGTAGTGGCTCGATCTTGGCTCACTACAGCCTCCACCTCCTGGGTTCAAGTGATTCTCCTACCACAGCCTCCCGAGTAGCTGGGACTATAGGCGCCCACCACACTCAGCTAGTTTTTGTATTTTTAGTAGAGATGGGGTTTCACAGTGTTGGCCAGGATGGTCTCGATCTCTTGACCTAGTGTGATCGCCCACCTCGGCCTCCGAAAGTTTGGGGATTACAGGCGTGAGCCACCGCGCCCAGTCCTCTGTCTTCATTTTAGTTCTGAACAGTCTAACGCGTGTGTATCCAGGGCCCTTTCTTTGGGGTCCCCCTCCCAGCACCCCTCATCTCCCCCATCGGGACTTCCTCCAAGGCCCCCGAGCCCCCTGCCCTCAGGGACCCTGGATGGGCCTGTCCTCCCCGACCCTCGTTCCTATCCCTGGCTAAGTGACAGCTGCTTTTGGCCAACCACACCCCCTCCACCCCCACAGCCACTTCCACATCTCCATCAGTTCCTCCTTCTGGGTCCGAGGCCTTTTGCCGCCAGCCCTCCTCACTTCCTCTTCCCTGGGGATGGATCCGAGCTATTGTTCTGCCCATGGCTTCCCATCCCAGGACCCTCCCTGGCCATGGTCATCCCAGCAGTGGAGTTCGACCCACTACTCTGAACCAGGTTAGTCTGCTGCAGGTCAGGCTCTCCCCTCTCCCGGGAAGGTGGACGACACCACAACCAGGACGTGTATGGAGCCTCCCTCTCTCCCACTCTTGGGCACCCCCTCCGCCCTCTTCCCAGCCTCATTCATAGGTGTCTGGTTTCCAGCCAGGCATCCAGGACCGTGTGCAGCTCCAATCGAGGGCTTGCCCACTGCCGAAACTTTCATTAAAGTGTCTGCTAGCCTGGTCCTACGGCGGGAACAGAGGGGAGCTGTGGGGCAGGGAAGAGGCCTGCCTGGCTTCCGTGCCCCCGTGGAGGGCAGCACCGGGGTTCTGGGCAGCAGGTGAGGGCTCTGTGCCCTCCACCTTCACCTCTGGAAGCCCCACTCTTTCCAGCCCTAAGAAGGGGATAAAAACCGTTGTCTGTCCAGCCTCCTGGGAAATTAGTTGCGAAATGGCTTTGGGAAAGGTCAGAGGTCAGTAGGGCTCAGGAGGTCGACAGATGGAGGCAGCTCCAGCTGACAAGGAGACCAGGACAGAACTGCCAGAGGTGGGAACAGAGGACAAGGCGGGAGATGAGGGGAGAAGACACCCAGGGGTCCCCCCTTGCTATCTGCAGAGATGAGAGTCATCTCCGAGTGACCCTTCCCTTTCTTCTGCCCCACTGAAGCCCTCCCTCCCCTCTCGGACCCTTTCCAGGCCTGCTGAGCCCCTGTACCTCTTTCGGGAAGTCTCCCGGAGGCCCCCCCCACCGCACCCCCAGCATCAAGGGTCAGGCCACAAGGGTCCCGAAAAGCCCAGCAGGACTGTTTCTTAGCCGGACTTGTCTCTGCCCTAATGCAGAGAAGTTCTGGAGCCAGGCAGGGTTGAGCTAGGTGCCAGGGCTGTCGTTCCTTATCCCCGTCTATGACCTCTGACACCTCTCCGGGTGGCATCAGGCCCCCATCACAGCGAAGGTCGGGCGGTGGACGCACGGCGCTCTGGGGGTCTGCCCCCTTCCTGTGGCCCCGGGGCGATTTCCTGCACCCGGAGGGCTGGAGGGAGGGGGCGTGGTGGTGCCCTCGGGATTTATGGGAACCAGACGTCGACTTCCCCGGTTGCGACATCCAGGCCTCCTCGAGGCTCCCATTGTCCCCGCTGCGGAGGGTCTGGCCACAGCGGCGGCTCCCGCGAAGCACCCGCCACCGAGAGGCGCTTCGAGGGCGTCCGTGCCCCATACGCCCGCCACGCGGGACATACCCCCGACCCCACGCGCCGCGCTCCCGGAGCCACCACCGCGGGCTCGAGGGGTCGCCTCCGCGCGGAGGAGGGGGATGCCCGCGCCAGGCCTGGGGCCGGCTCCGCAACACCGGGACCCCCCACACAGATGGGGCGACTCAGGGCGGGCTCCTAGCCCCTCGCCCCAGGGCCGGGCAGTTTCCGCACCGCCGCCGCGGGGAGCCGGCGAGCACTGGCCACCGGAGCCGCTAGGGCTGTGCGGAGGGCGCGGGGCGCGGCGGGGGCGGGGCCTGAGCGGCGCGAGGGAAACGGGCGGGGGCGGTGCTCGCGGAGGGGCGGGGCATTGAGGCGCAGTGGGCGGGTGGGGGCGGGACCAGGAGGTGCAAGGGGCGGGGGCTCGCCGCGGGGGCGGGGTGGGGCGGGGCTCGCCGCGGGGGCGGGGCCGGGAGGCGCGCGCCTTGCGGGCAGGGGGCGCGCCGCGCGGGGCTGGGCTCGGAGCGCGCGGAGCTCCGCAGCGGGAGAGTCGCGAGGGGGACGCGCCGGGACCTCCAAGAGCGCACAAGCCTTCGAGGCGGTAGACGAGGGAGGGAGCAGCCGCCGCCTTTGCCGCCTCCCTCCCGGAGGGAGCCCAGTCCGCCGCGGGCCATGAGCCACCGGGCCCGGGGAGCCTTGCCGTGGTCCGGGCAGCGCTCCGCTGGCGCCCCGGCCCGCTCGGCCGCAGCTGCGCGCCTGTAGGTATGGCCTCCTGGTCCCCAGTTCCTGTTCCCTGGTCCTTCCCCGGACCCCCGTCTGTCCCTGGTGGCGTGTGCTGTGTGCGCACCGCTGCACCACGGAGAGCGGCCGCACGCGCCCCGGTCCGCGCGTGTCGTCTTTGTGTGCGCGGGTGGGAGGGAGGAGGGCGCGCAAGGGAGGAGACGCGCCCCCGGCTGGGATCGGCTCCCTGATCCCATCGCGGGCGGGGCGGGGAGCCGCTGGAGGGGCCGAACTGCCTCCGGAGCAGCTGTGCCCCCTTCCCCTGCTAGGGCCGGGGTCGGGTGGTGGGGCGAGCGCATCCGGGCCCTTAGAGGAGGGGTCTCTGACTAGGGGAGGGGGCGCCCAGGTCTCTTCCCGACGCTGGGAGCGCTGGGAGCGCTGGGAGGGGGCGTCAACCTAGAATGAGGGAGAGAGCCACGGGGTAGGATCGGGAAGGACCCCCTCCAAGCCACAGCCTCCGGGCAGGCACGCCCTCTCCCTTTGGCCCAGGCCCCCATTCGTGCCCCGCCCACCCGGGGAGCTCACCGGCAGCCTTCGGTCGCAGGGAGGATCGTGGAGGGTGCCCAAGAGACCGGCGCCTTTAAGAAGGGGCGGGTTCGTGCCCTCCATTCAGGCCCTTGGGCCTCGGCCATTGATGAACCTGCGGGCAGCGCGGGCCGGAACCGCGCCAGCCCAGCGAGCTGAGGCCAGGCAGAGGCAGGGACGCATCCCGGCCCCCCGCATCCCCGAAGTGGAGGCCTTTAGGGATGGAAGTCTGCAGTGACTAGGGCCTCTCAGGAGCCTCGCAGGGCAGGCTGGGCAGCCCAGGCGAGACCCCGAACACGAATAAGCCAGGATCTACGTGCACAAGCTAAGGGCATCAGGGTCGCTGTTCAGCTGGTGCAAGGGAGAGCCTGAGACTAGGCTGTCAGACCTGGGTGGAGCCCTACCAATGCCCTCGAGCCAACATTACCTAACCTGTAAAATGATGGTGCTGTCTGCCTCCTGGCTAAGGGACTGGCAGGAGTTGCATCCTAGAGGCAGGTCCCTGGAGCTCCTCTGGGGGGATGGGCAGGGGGTGTGGTTTCCCCAAGAGGTTTGACTGCCTCTTGAGCTGAGCACCCCCTACTCTGCCCCACCTTGAACTCTCGCAATCCCTTTCCTCCTGGCCTCCCCACTCCATGCAGGAAGAGGTTGGGAGAGTGACCTAGAACTTTTCAGTTCCAGGGACTTTGGGAGAGGTCTGGCTGTGGCGGTGGTGGCACTACTTTTAGGCTAGTGTAGATCGGGGTATTTTGGGGGGTCTTAGAGGCAGTTTCCCACCAGCCACTTCCTTAGGGGTCTGTCCCATGAATATCCAAGAGCAGCCCTACCCCACGGCGGGCTGGCTTCAGATGCTGGAATGCACACACTTTTCTTTTTACCCTTGCTGTGAAAAAATCTGTCCCAAGCATCTAAACCCCTCTTCCCTACTTAGCGTGAGTCTCCTAGGGAAGACTTCTGTACGAGATACCCATGGGTGGGCTTCCCTTGGGGGTCTTGGAGGTGGGGTCTCCACCCAGGTGATCCTGGGCTTCCCAGGACTGAGCTCTCGGTTTCGAACTTACTTGTGCCAAGCTAAGGGCATCAGGGTCGCTGTTCATGTCATCTTCATAACAACCCTGTGGGTTTAGTGCTATTATTATCCGCACACACTTAGGGAGGAAATGACTGGCCCAGAGTCCCTCAGCCTCCCAGCCAGGCCTCCCAGCCACTCCTCTCTGACAACAGCCTGGGCTGCAGGGAATTGGGGGTTTTAGGGACATCAGGCCTGCTGGCGGTTGTCTTCATGGGGCTAGGGTCGAGTCTAGAGGCCTGCTGCTCTTTCTCACTGTCCAAGTGAGGCCAGGGGCCTGGTCAGAGCTCTGGGGCCTGGGAAGGTTTCTCTTCCCTGCTCACCAGGCTGGGTGTTGTTTTATGGCTATGCTCTGTCTAGGGGGATAGCAGGTGTGACCCCTCAACACGAGGTCACAGCCCACACCTGTTTGGGCAGAGCAAGGCCAGGCATCGCTATGTGGGTGTGAAGCACCTTTTGGTTCCTCTGGGTGAAGCAGGGTTTGGGCCCCATACTTCCGGCCCATCTGAGGATAGCGCCCACCTGGGGGGCGGGGAGGACAGCCAGCCAGGAGCTCGTGGTCTGGTGGAAGAGATGGGCCGCAGCCATGTGGCGTGGTGGAGGGTCAGGGGGCAAGGGGGGAGGTGGGGCCAGGATCAAGGGGCATGCCCAAGGCCTCCTTGGACTCAGAGACCTGCCTGCTACTGGGGCAGAACAGGGGAAGTAGGTGGGGTCGTGCCCGACGGCGTGGTTAGGCTCCGTGCAGGGGACAAGCAGGAGTTGGAGGAAGAGGATGCATTAGAACTTGGATGTGGTGAGTTTGAGGTACCTGGAGATCAGCCAGGCTGGGAGTTGAGCCCAGAGAAAGGCCTGGGGAAGCTTTATTCACACCTGCAGTCCCTGGAGTTTAGGGATGCTCAGATCTTAGGGGTGCCACCTGAGGTCTCAGGAGGCACTGGTATGTGTGTCCTGGAAAAGCCAGAAGGCAGCTGGGTGGGATGAGTTGGTGGGAACTAAAGGGGTATCCTTCAGGTTTAGGGGACTGGGCCAGGACCCAGGTGAGGCTTATGACACTAGGGGAGTGGAAGGGGCTGAGCATCTCAGGCCAAGGCTAGAGAAGTGAGGGACCTCTGCTCTGCAAAGCACACTGCCAGAGAGGCAGGGTGGGGTGGTGGGAGTGAGCAGGACCAGTGCAGCTGGAACCAGCCCGGCCTGCTCTCCACCTGCAGAGCCCCTCCAGGAACTGTCCAGCACTGGACGCTCCTGGAGACTGGGTCTGCCTCTTGAGCCCCCAGGGCCTGGCTTAGCTTGTTGTCCTGGCCCCCACTCCCTGCTCATCTGACTGCCACTTCCTGAGGAGCCCAGCTGTGAATTCCCCTGTCCACCCCTAGCCTCTCAGAGTGCCCCATCCTCTAAAGGCGGGCATCTCCTTTCCTGAAACAGGGACTGGGTTCTCCCACTGTGTCCTCATAAGGAGAGATGACCAGAAACAGGTCTCAGAAAGGGACCAACCCAGAACTTGACTCCATACCCCTCTTTTTGTTTGTTTGTTTGTTGTTTTTGTTGAGACAGAGTCTTCCTCTGTCACCAGGCTGGAGTGCAATGATGCGATCTCAGCTCACTGCAACCTCTGCCTCTGGGGTTCAAGCAATTCTCCTGCCTCAGCCTCCTGAGTAGCTGGGATTACAGGGTTGCACCACCACGCCTGGCTAATTTTTGTATTTTTAGTAGAGACGTGGGTTCACTTCACCGTGTTGGCCAGGCTGGTCTCAAACTCCTGACCTCAAGTGATCCACCCTCCTTGGCCTCCCAAAGTGCTGGGATGACAGGCATGAGCCACTGCACCCGGCCTCCCCTCTTACCCATTCTGTGGCCCTGGACCCTCCCACCTGGCGTCTGACATACAGCAGGAGCCCACCACTATGTGGTGGCCAGTGTGTGGCGGGCTAGTCACTTCCCTCCCCAGAACCCCGTTTCTTCGTCTCTACAATGGAGAAACATCTCTCTCTTACAGGGAAGATGTGAGGGGAGAAGGGTTTTAACAGAGGTATGGCCCACTGAGAATGTGGGTTCTAGAATGCTGACGTTGGTCATGCTGGAGCCTGGGTGTATGTGTTGGGGTGATGAGTACCTCTGCAGCCATCTGCCGCAAGCAGTTGGAGCAAAAGGAAACGAATAGAGCTGTGATTTTTTTTTTTTTTTTTTGAGACATAGTCTTGCTCTGTTACCTGGGCTGAAGATCTCGGCTCACTGCAACCTCTGCCTCCTGGTGATTCTCCTACCTCAGCCTCCCGAGTAGCTGGGATTATAGGCATCTGCCACCCTGCCAGGCTAATTTTTTTGTATTTTTAGTAGAGACAGGGTTTCACCATGTTGTCTAGGCTGGTCTCGAATTCCTGACCTCAGATGATCCACCCACCTTGGCCTCCCAAAGTGCTGGGATTACAGGCATGAGCCACCAATCCCGGCCAGAGCTGTGCTTTTTAAACAAACTGTTTATTTAATCTTCATGACAGCCCCATGTGGTTAGCACTGCTCTCACCTCCATCTTAACAGATGGGGAAACTGAGGCTCCAGAGTCCAAGGGGTCATGCAGCTAGGCAGCAGGAGAGCTAGGATTCAAACCCAGACAGTCTAATTCCAGATCTCAGACTTTTAACACCAGAAGTGGCCGTAGGGAGGCACCCAGGCAGTGGGGCTCCCTTTGCTGGGGAGCAACTGTCAGATGCAACTGTGGGAACACCTAGGACTGAGGGTCTGCAGGCCTGCAGGGCTTGTCAAGCTTCGGCTGTTTGCAAAAGCGGGGGGGCTCAGCAGAAGGGCTCACACCCTTCCACGGTGGTGGCAAAGGCAGAGTGTTGTGTGCCAGGCCTGGGGTTGTGTAACAGCTGCCTCCAGGCGACATTGCTCAGGGCAGGCCTCGGACTAGAAAGTTATCTGCAGGGCAGAGCAGCTAGGGAAACTAATGCTCAGAACAGCCAAGACTCCTTAGTACCTACTCACTCATACAGAGGTATACAGCTCTTCATCCACACATGTCCCCACTGCCAGTCAGAAGGCCCCCACCCACCCACTCTGCAGCAAAGTCACAGCAAGTTCAAGGGTGTTAAGACCAGAAACTGTGCCAACTTTGCCTTCTGCCAGGGTGGTGGGGTGAGTGCAGGTATTCTGGGAGGGGAGGGTTGGGGAATTCCAGCAACATCCTCGCTCTGGCAGGAGGCCCTGGTTCAGGGCCTACCTTGTGGGGATGCGGTCTCTGGGGAGGCGAAGAGTAAGATGGACTTGAAAACCAACGCCCACGTATTCACCGGTGAAGCAGAGACTGCGCTGTGTGCTCTGTTCTTGAATCTGCAGGGGAGAGAAAGACTCATACCTGGTCAGCGGGTGGGAGTCACTCCAGGCCAGAGGGATGGCCGGCCCAGGGAGGGGTGCAGAAAGCGGGCTAGAGGGGTGGAGTGGACTGCCCCACTGAGGCCGGGAGGGCGCTTGAGCAACAGCAGGATTGAAGGAGCCTTTGTTGTCCAGAGCGAGGCTGAGTGGGACAGGCCAGTACTTCGAAGATCTGAGAACCCCTAAGGGTACATAAGTAGGCGTGGCTGGGCAGCTTTTCTGAGGGTGGTAGAGGTGACCAGAGTGAGGCCTTGCCTCTCAGGCAGGGAGGTACCCCAAGGAGAGGCTGCACCGAGAGTTCAAGACCAGCCTGGGCACATTGTGAGCCCCATCTCTACCAAAACATCACAAATTACCTGGGGCTGGGTGCAGAGGCGCACGTCTGTCATTCCAGCACTTTGGGAGGCTGAGGCGGGTGGATCAGCTGAGGTCAGTAGTTTGAGACCAGCCTGGCCTACATGGTGAAACCCTGTCTCTAAGAAAAATACAAAAATTTTCTAGGCTTGGTCCCAGCTACTCAAGAGGTTAAGGCAGGAGAATTGCTTGAACCTGGGAGGCAGAGGTTGCAGTGAACCAAGACCCTGCCGTGGCACTCCAGCCTCGGCAGCAGAGACTCCATCTCAAAATAAATAAAGAATAACCTGGCCATGGGGTCATGTGCCTGTAGTCCCAGCTACTTGGGAGGCTGAGGCAGGAGAATTGCTTGGCCCCAGTTCAAGACTGCAGTGAGCTATGATTGTACCACTACACCCCAGCCTGGGCCACAGAGTGAGACTTTTATCTTAAAAAAGAGGCCTCAGTTTCCCCATCGTGAATGGTTCATGGCGGGGGTAGGTGGCAGTGCCCACCCCAGGACATACCGTTTCATGTACTTGGTTCTCTTAGTGCTGCTCCCAGGACGGAGCTAAGTGAGGTGCAGGAGGAAGGGAGGCCCTTGGCAGTGGGGTGCCACATAGCTAATTTGCGCTGCGGGACCACTGACCATCCCTCCTCTCCCTGGGGCTCCTGGCCTCCTGTGGCTGGGATGGTGCTGGGGAGGGGATGGGGTCGCCAGCTGGACATGGGCGGGGCTGCTGGCTCTCCCCGCCCCCAGGGCCACCGCCCACTGCGCTGCGCATCAATTGGTCGCCGGCCCATTAGCTGGGGCGGCGAGTCCGACTCATCAATATTTTAAGGAATGACCCTGCCTTGGGGTCCGGAACTGCTGCGCGGGCGGGGTCTGAAGCCCTGTCTTTTTTTTTTTTTGTCCTCCAATTGTCAGCGCTATTTTTACCACCGGAAAGCCGCCGCCCCCTCCCCCATGCCGGCCGGACTGACTGTCTAGCGGGGTTGGGGGCTGGGGTCTCTTGTCTGGGTAGCTGGTCCTGGGGTTAGGGGAGGCGGTGGTTTAGAAAGGCGATGAACAGGGACTCCATTTGACTTCCCCTGCCCTCCTTGCTCCATACCCCGCCACCAAAAACCCCTCTGAAGCCCCCCCATCCCATCCAAGATGGGAACAAAAAACATTTTTTCAGGAGAAGCCAGACAGTCCAGCTGAGCGTAGAAAAACCGGAGGTGGGGGCGTGTGATGGATTGGGGGAGGGTGCTCTAACCGCCCAGTGCTCCCAAGAGGCCCAGCACCGTAGGGGGACCTGGGTGGGCTTCCTTTGTCTCCAGCGCCAATCCTCAGAGAAGCAGGATGTGAGGAGGAGAGGCAGTCCCCTCCCTGTCCCTGGTCTTAATGGAATGACAGCCCAGTCTTCAGGGTCCAAGGTCATCACTTCTGCATCCGAATCAGGGGCCCCTAGAGGCCACACACAGGTCCAGCACCCCATTTTACTGATAGGGAAGCTGAGGCCCCAAGAGACATGGGGCCTGGCCCAGGTTAGAGCCCACATCTCCCATAGCCCAGGCCAGCACTGCCCCACACCAACGCAGCTGGTTTTTTCTGGCACCCTGGAATCGCAGAAGGAGAGCTGACAACCAAGAGAGTTAAAGATCACAGGGTCATGGAGATGGGAGAGTGACAGCGGCATAGGGGAAGGCTTCCTGGGAGAAGAGGTTTTGTTTTGGTTGGCTTTTTGAGATGGGATCTCACTCTGTTGCCCCGGCTGGAGTGCAGGGGTGCAGTCTTGGCTCACTGCAGCCTCAACTTCCTGGGTTAAGCCAATCCTCCTGCCTCAGTCCCCCAGTTAACTGGGGCTACATGCGTGTGCCACCACGCCTGGCTAATTTTTGTACTTTTAGTAAGGACAGGGTTTCACCATGTTGCCCAGGCTGCTCTCAAACTGCTGAGCTCAAGCAATCTGCCCACCTTAGCCTCCCAAAGTGCTGGGGTTACAGGCGTGAGCCACCACACGCAGCCAGAAGAGAGGGTTTTGCACGGTCTAAAGGCAGGGGAAATGCTGAAGAGTGAGAAGAGCAAAGTTCCCGGAGAGGGCTGGAAACACCAACCTTGGCCGTGCCCAGAGGCACGTGTGTTATAACATTGCAGACACTGTCTACTGCCCCATCTTTCCACAGAGTGGCCAGAAAGTGAGGAAAGTGGGCTCAGAGCTTGGGAGTGTGGTCAGCGTCACTCACTCTGGGAGCCCAGGGCACAGGCCTTGAACCCAGGTCAGCCAAGCTCCCTACACATGATCTTCTCCCCAGTTCCAGTCCCAGGGGCCGGTGGGGACAGCGCACTCCTGCCCCTGCCACAGCCAGGCCCCCTTCCCTGTGGCCTGCAGCCTCCCCTCTGCAGAGAACCGTGTCCGGGCCTCGCTCTCTCCTTCTGTAGCCAGGTGGGGCCCTCCCTGCTGGCCCTGTGGCTTGGAGACTTTTCCCTCTAGCTGCTCAGCCTGCCTCCCCTGTGGATCCGGGGCTGGTCCGACGGAGGGCTGCTGTGCCCAGCATCAGGCCCACAGGCTCCTGGCCAGCCTGCAGGGTTGGGGAGGGGAGGTCAAGGCAGCCCCAGCCTCCCAGGCCAGTCCCTCTTTAGGACCTGGCTGGCCACAGCTGCCATGCCCTTGGAAGATGCCTCTGTAAGTTCCGCTCCCACTCCAGTGAGGGCTACCTGGGCCCCACCTGTGAGTGCCTCCCCCAGGGCCCTGTTCCCCATCTCTGTGCCTTCTCCCTGTCAAGGGTTCCTCCAGCCAACAGGAAGAGCTGGGGGTGACAGGGATTGATTGATGTGTGAGAACTCGGCACTGGGCTGATTTCCTGGCTGCTGTTGCCTGCCCCACGTGGGCATCAATGTAATCACCTAACTCAGGGACCTCACACCTACCCTTCCCGGGCTGCCAGGTCACCAGCTCTGAGTGCCCCGGGGGTCCCAATGGTAAAGGGAGAGAGGTGGCCACCAATAGGAGCACTAGCCGACTGGTGGGTAAATGGATGGGCTTGGAGCTCAGGGACAGGGTTTCATGGGCTCAGCTGCAGCCCCACCCCCGCCCCAGGAAATGTCATCCCTGCAGGTCAAGGCCTGGGCCTGGGCCAGCCACTGGTTGCTGGTGGTGGTGGCAGGTGCGTTCTCACCTCCACCCCTCAGGGAAGAAGCAATTTCCAGGAGCCTGGAATATGACTCAGGTCTTCCTTTTGTCCCTGCGGACTGTCTGTGTCAACTGGGGAGACAGCCATGAGAACAGACACTTGGAGTACCCTATAACTGGCGACAGGCAGGAAGAGGCTGTGGGAGCTCAGAGGAGACACTTGTGCTGGCCTGAGTGGAGGAGGGGTATCAGGGAAGGCTTCCTGGAAGAAGTGGCTTCTGGATTAATTATTGAAGGGTGAGTAGGAATTAGGGGAAGAAAGGAGGAAACATGGGGCAGGGAAAAGGTCAGGCGTGAGCAAAGTTCGTGGGGGCCTCAGTCGCCATCCTCCCCCCACCTTCACGAACTCTAACTACCACCACCACTACCCAGCCACCAATGTCCTGATAAGTCATGCCTCCAAGTCATTGCTCAGGCCCCCAGCTCCCTCTTTATTTTCTTTGCACTCATGAAGCCCAATGCAATAACCACCACTTGGAGGAAACCAAACTCCCTACTCCCCTCCCTAAGTACCAAGGCAGGATCTCCTAGGAGACCGCTGGTTTGGAAACCTGTCCTTGAAGCTAAGCAGGCTCAGCAGGGAGTTCCGTTCGTTCAGTTCCGTCCCTGGGGCTGTCCCGTGGTTATTGACTGCAGATTGATGGCTGAGCTTGCCCCAAGGAGAGAGGGAATTCCCACAGTGCCCTATGGCCCAGAGGCCTCGCAGATGATCTCACAGAAGTGGGGCAGCTATTTTTACCTGGCATTTAATTACAGGGATTGGATCCCTGAGGAGAGATGAGATGGTGATCCCAGGAGCTGTGAGGGAGGGGCATTCCAGGAACTGTGGGGATCCTGGGAGGACAGGCGAGGGCAGGACGGTCCCTTGTCCCCCAACACTGGGCTGACTCCTCAGACAGGGACTTCCCAGGGCACTCACTACATCACCCCATTTCATCAGTATTGGTAATTTTCCCCCTGGC
>PVKP010038856.1:0-20582 GCA_004027715.1 Plecturocebus donacophilus
CCTGCACCCCTGCTCTCCTGGCTCCTCCATGTCCCCCTGCTGTCCTCCTGCACCCCTGCTCTCCTGGCTCCTCCATGTCCCCCTGCTGTCCTCCTGTGCCCCGGCTCTCCTGGCTCCTCCATGTCTCTGCTGTTGCTTTGCACCATTCCTTCCTCTGACCATCTTCACTTTTCTTTCTCTGCTCACTGACTTAGTGATCTCGTCTAGTCCCCTGTCTTTAAGTATTCATACCTTCTCTGTGTGGAAAATCATGTGTGTCTCCAGCTTGGACCTCTCTCCTGAACCCTAGGTCTGTACATCTGACTGCCTCTACCACACCTCCATGTAGGCATTGAATGGATCTCTGAGACTTGTGAGAAGCCTGTCAGCACTGAGCTCTAACACTCTCCACCTGCTCCTCTTGCAGGTTTTGTCTTCTTAGTAAAAGCAACATTGCTTTTCTAGGTGCTTCACTGAAACCTTGCAGGCTCCCTGACACCTCTTTTGCTCAAGGCTCATATTTGATGCATCTACAGACTTTTTTGGTCTTATCTACAAAATATATCCAGGTTCCATCCCTGTCCCTACCTCTGACCACTGTCTTGCACTGCTTTCTGGTGTAGGCCCCCATTTCCTCCCACATGGATTACTGCAGATGCCTGCTAACCCATCTCCCCACCCCTCACTCTGCACTCAACCCCCGTGTCAAAATGAGCACGTTACAACGCATGTTACTCTGCTGTTTGGAATCTCCAGTGACTTCCCTGTTCACTCAGAGGAAAAGCCAAAGTCCTTGGAGTGGCCTCTAGAGCCTCATGTGGCCTGACCCTGTTACTCCAACCTCATTTCCTAATACTCTTCCACCTCCTTGCTTTGCTCCTGCTGCGCAGGGCCCTGTGCTGATCTAGCACTCCAGGCACACTTGTTCCTCCAGGCAGGTGTAGCTGCGCCTTCTGAGATGTCCCATTCCCAATGAGACCTTTCTTTCTCACCCTGTTTGAAATGACATCCCCAACCCTCCTGTCCCCTCCTATGTTTATTTTTCTTCTTAGAACATGTCACTAATACTCTATCCATTTTACTTATTTATCTTGTTTATTGTTTGTCTACCACCCCGTTATTGAAAGCCCCATGAGAATAGAGATTTTTGACTGTTTGGTCCAATTCTATATCCTCAGTACCTAGGACAGTGCCTGTCATATCCTAGGGCCTCTGGAAATGTTTATTGAATGAGTACATCAACGAACAATAATGACAAGTGTTACTAACTTCAGAAAGAATTTAGAATGCCATAGGTATGTGTCTTTAAAAACCTGGTATAATTATTCTATGGGTATCTTTGTTCTTTACCTTAACATTTAAGGCCTCTGCCTACTGAGTTTTCATTTCCCAAAAATAGTTATGACTTAAAGAGACTGTCACCCTTAAAGCAGCCCTCTTTCCTCGCGCCTACCTTTGCTACATTTGCCACGATCACCTACCAGTTATTGAGTGGAAGGGAAGACTCTCAAGAACAGCACTACAGAGTTTCCTAGCGACTTCACTGTGCTTTAAATTTGGCCTCACAGGGCTCTCCCACTTCTCTTTCCCATGGAGCTGTCCCAGTCGAAGCCACAGAAAACTAAATGTGGCTGAAGAAAAGTATAAAAAGTGAAATTGTTTCATGATCTTTCAAATGATGTTTCAGGTGCAGGATATTATATGACTTTACTGAAAAAACCTGATTGCGATACAGAGAACCTCTCTCATCTGATTTATCATCACATACCAAATGCAATTTTGGCATCCAGCATTGGAGAGGAATTGACATTCATACTTCCTAAAGAGAGTGTGCAGAGGTATGGCCCTGGGTGCTGCAGGGGTGCTGCGCACGCCTGCGCCGAGTGCTGAGTCTTCCCCTCCACATGGGAGCAAGGCCATTCCGTGCTGCAGGGGCTTAAACCCTGGGCCTTTGGCACTATCTGAAAAGACATCCTAGCTAGGGGGCAGGTTCGAATACAGTATTCAAATTACATCCTCCCTCCTTCAACCCTTGAGAGTTCTAATTGCCTTCAGGTTAATGTCAAATTCTGTAATATGGCTTAATGGGGACCCTTGATTTTGTTCCCTCTAATTACCTATACCCAACTTACTAAGCTCAGGTTAAGATATGACTTGAGGTGGGTGGATTACTTGAGCTCAGAAATTTAAGACCAGCCTAGGTTGAAACCCTGTCTTTACAAAAAACTCAAATATTAGGCAGGCGTGGTGGCATGCATTTGTAGTCCCTACTACTCAGGAGGCTAAGGTGGGAGGATAGCTTGAGCCCGGGAGGCAGAGGTTGCAGTTAGCCAAGATCATGCCTGGGCGGCAAAAGTGAGACCCTGTCTCAGAAAAAAAATAACAAAAGATTTGACTTGATTTTCCTTTAAATTATTTCAGACTTCGACTAGGTTCCCAACACTTCCTTCTCTCCTCCTCAGTCCCTATGTCACTGTCAAACCAGAATCTTACCTTATACTTCACTGAGAAAATAAAAACCATCAGACCATCCCTATCACAAACCTATAAACCTGGTGGCTTTTACACTTGTTTTTTTTCTTCTTTCTTCTGTCTTGTTACAGATCAGAGTTTTTTTCTCTTTCTATCACAGTCCTGTCCTTTGGCACCAGTTCAAGACCCCATCCACCCCATCTCCTCAACAACGCCCCTGTTTGATCATCCTCTCACCTCCATCATCATCGTCTCCCTTTCCGGGATCATTTTTCATAACATACTCCCATACTCTGATGAAACTACTTCCTGGGCCCACCTCCCTTTCCAGCTGCCTCTCCATGTCTCTGCCACCCTTCACAGCCAAGTTTCATAGTAAGTGATCTACACATGCTGCCTCCCCCGCATTGTCATTCTACTTCCAAGTGCCTTCAGCCCACACCCCTCCATCCAAACTGCCCTTTCAAGGTCATCATCAGCCATCATCATCAGGTAAGATACCACTTAAGATATTAGGGACTTTCTATTTCTTTAAAAAAAAAAAAAAGTTATTGGCCGGGTGCGGTGGCTTACACCTGTAATCCTAGCACTTGGGAGGCTGAGGCTGTGACATGGTAAAAGCCCCATAAAACTGCATACCTCAACCATACCTAGGCTTTCTGTTGAAACTGCTCTCTGTAACCTCTAATGTGACAGGCAAGCAGTCCAAATTGACACTATCTTGGCCCCTACGACTTGTAATAAGTAATTAAGGTCTGCAATTTCCACCCTACCCAGACAATGTGTAAACTAACGCTTATCCTGACTTCTGTGAACCACTTAAGTAACAATCGGAATGTCTAAAGTCCCCTGGCCCTCAGAATGTCCAGAGCCCCTCACCCTCATCTCCGCCCAGGAGGTGATTTACAGAATCCACTGGCCCTCGGAATGTCTGAAGCCCCTCACCCCCACTCCCACACCTCACCCTCACCCCCGAGGTGATTTACGGGTATAAAAGGTCTTGACAGCCTCCTTTCAGGGCCACGGGTTGGAGAGACGCAAGTCCTCCGTGGCCACCAGCAATAAAGACCCTGCAATTTGACATACATTTGTCTCAGCGTTGACTTTCTATGCTCGCACCAGTACAACAGGCAAATGGATCACCTGAGGTCAAGAGTTCAAGACCAGCCTGGACAACATACTGAAACCTTGTCTCTGCTAAAAATTTAAAAATTAGCCAGGCGTGGTGGTGGGCGCCTGCAATCCCAGCTACTTAGGAGGCTGAGGCAGGAGAATCACTTGAACCCAAAAAATAATAATAATACAAAAAATAAAATAAAAGTTATTGGTTAATATTTTATTCCTGTAAATAAATATGTTTCATACATGTAATTATGAAGTATAAATAACAGAATGAGCACTAGTGAGCCCTCTATGCAACCTAAGAACTAAGACATAGCAATAACTTTTTACCCTAATCATACTTAACCCCACAACATCAGTTACATAGTTAACCATTTCTTTCTTCTTGAAACACTCTTCTCTCTTGGCTTCCTTGGCAAAATTTACTCCTTGGTGGTTTTATTCCTACCTGTCTGGCCACTCCCAAGTGGCACTGGGAAAGAATGGGAGACGAAGAGTTTTGGGAAAGGTGGTTATGAAAAGGTCAGTTAGGAATTCTTTACATTTGAAAGGCCCCTGAGCCACCCTGGTAGGGACAGCAAGAAGAGGAGTTGTATATGAATGAAGTTGGGCATTGAGGAGAGGTTCAGCCTGGAAATGCATGAGAGTCATCCGCCTGTGGAATTATTTAAATTCATGGGAAGGGATCCAGTCACATAGGAAGAGAATGTAGAGAGAGAAGCAAGGGAGCGTACAACTAGCTCCTGAAGCACTCCTAAAATCTGAGGTTCCACAGAGAGGGGCCCTGCAAAGAAGCCTGGAGAAAAGAAGCTTCATAAAATGAATGGAGAATAAGCACAAATACGAAAAATTGGAATTGAGAATTGGGGGAAAAAACCCATGGATACAAAATAATTAGAAGACAATATTTTGTACGGTTTTAAACTAATATATTGGAAAACCTCAATAAAATTTTAGATTATCTAGAAAAATAATTTTATTAAAATTGACTCAATAAATCCCAAAAAGTATTTATAAACCTGATCACTTTTATCAAATATTTTTAAAAAGATAATATTGATTTTATTCATATTCTTCCAGAGAACAGAGAACATTAAAAAAAAAATACAGGCTGGGAGGAGTAGTGGCTCATGCCTGTAATCCCAGCACTTTGTGGGGCTGAGGTAGGAAGATCACTTGAGCCCTGGAGTTCGAGACAAGCCTGGGCAACACAGCGAGACCTTGTCTCTACAGCAAAAAAAGAAAGAAAGAGCCAGGCTTGGTGGTGCGCAACTGTAGTCCCAGCTACTGGGGAAGCTAAGGGAGGAAGAATGCTTGAGCCTGTGAGGTCAAGGCTGCAGTGAGCCATGCTCATGCTACAGTTCTCTAGGCTGGGCAAAAGAGTGAGACCCTATCTTAAAAACAAGCAAACAAAACCTCCCTGCTCCTTTTTACTAATACAGATTAATAATGTAGCAGTTCATTGAAAGACTACTATACCATATTGAAAGGATTATTTGATATTATCATTAATCAATATAATTTTCCATAACATGTCAAAAAGAAATCACCATGTATTCATCCACATAAATGAGAAAAACATGCTTTCTATAATAATTTACTTAGGAATGCAAATAGGAGCATGGCCATCCAGGAGAGGCCTGAGTCCTTAATGCCACCTCCCTTCAGCGAGGGCAGTGCACTGGCCGTGCAACAAGTCTGGTGCAGCCAGGGCAGCTTTGCCTGTGAGGCCTGCCGGGTAAAACCTTGTAATTACCTATAGTCAGGCCTGAAAACTCATACATGGGTTTTTAACCAGGAGCCAGACTCCTTAACACAAAAAAACTCATCATAAATTTAAAAACAAAAGTCCACCGTCCACTTCTTCTTCCAGTCATGAGGGAGTAACTGATAAAGAACATACCCTTCCACTAAAACTGGACAAAAATATATGAAGCCATTTCAGATATTAAGCATTAGGAAGTCTAGGACCATGATTGACTGTTGAGAGAAGAGAAACACCAAGGAGAGACATATATTTGCCCTAGCTCTTTGGCTTGGGCACTTTCTAGAACACGGCCCAGAAAAGTAAAAACAAATTACAATGTAGCAGTGAATTTGCTTAGCTGAGAAGGCAGAAATGAGAGGTCAGAGCTCCTGAAGTGTCTGGACTTTGTGGGACTAGGACAGGAGAGGAGAAAGCTGGTAGGGGAGGGAGGGCCCCAGGGGAGTTCACTTGAATCTGTGGCTGAGGGCCGGGCAGTACAAGAGCAGGCTAAGAGTTCATGCTGTATAGCACGGAGCAGCTACTGTGAACCTGAGCTGTTGACTCAGCTGGGCTGTTGCCTCTGCCTCTTAAATAGTATGAATACTTCCTTTTTCATGAAAGATGGCTGATGTTTGTAGCTGAGCAGCTTCATTTGCCTGCTTCCTCCTTTAGGAGGTTCACTAGAGGCCACTTTTCACTTTGAATTCTCTCTGTCCTCTTTTGTGTAAGCTGATACAATTTTAAAAAAGTTATTATTACTATTTTTGAGATGAGGTCCTGTTATGTTGCCCTGGCTGGAGTGCAATGGTGCAGTCATAGTGCATCACAGCCTGGGACTCCTGGGCTCAAGCCATCCTTCTGCCTCAGCTTCCTGAGTAGCTGGGACTGCAAGTGTGCACTAGCATACCTGGCTTATTTTTAATTGTTTGAGGAACTAACATGCTATTTTCATTAGAGGCTGCATCATTTTACATTCCCACCAACAGTGCACAAGGCTCCAACTTCACATCCTCTTCAGTACTTGTTATTTTGTGGGTTTATTTTTTAATAGTAGCTATTCTAATAGATATGAGAAGGTATCTCATTGTGGTTTTTTTTTTCTTATTGTACTTTAAGTTTTGGGGTACATGTGCAGATCTTGCAGGATTGTTTCATAGGTATACACATGCCATGGTGGTTTGCTGTCTCCATCCCCCCGTCACCTACATCAGGCATCTCTCCCAATGTTATCCCTCCCCAACCTCCTCACCTCCTGCTGTCCCTCCCCTAGCCCCCAACAGACCCCAGTGTGTGACATTCCCCTCCCTGTGCCCATGTGTTCTCATTGTTCAATACCCACCTATAAGTGAAAACATGAGGTGTTTGGTTTTCTGTTTTTGTGTCAGTTTGCTGAGAATTGTTTCCAAATTCATCCATTTCCCTACAAAGGACATGAACTCATCGCTTTTTATGGCTGCATAGTGTTCCATGGTGTATATGTGCCACATTTTCTTTATTCAGTCTATCATTGATGGGCATTTGGGTTGGTTCCAGGTCTTTGCTATCGTAAACAGTGCTGCAATGAACATATGTGTGCATGTATCTTCATAAAACTATTTATAATCCTTTGGGTATATACCCAGTAATGGGATTGCTGGGTCAAATGGAATTTCTATTTTTAGGTCCTTGAGGAATCGCCACACTGTCTTCCACAATGGTTGAACTAATTTACACTCCACCAACAGTGTAAAAGTGTTCCTATCTCTCCACATCCTCTCCAGCTTCTGTTGTCTCCAGATTTTTTAATGATCGCCATTCTAACTGGCGTGAGGTCGTATCTCAAGGTGGTTTTGATTTGCATTTCTCTAATGACCAGTGATGATGAGCATTTTTTTCATATGTTTATTGGCCTCATAAATGTCCTCTTTTGAAAAGTGTCTGTTCATATCTTTCACCTACTTTTGAATGGGTTTGTTTTTTTCTTGTAAATCTGCTTTAGTTCTTTGTAGATTCTGGATATTAGCCCTTTGTCTGATGGGTAGACTGCAAAAACTTTTTCCCATTCTGTTGGTTGCCGATTCACTTTTGCTGTGAAGAAACCCTTAAGTTTCGTTAGATCCCATTTGTCTATTTTGGCTTTTGTTGTCATTGCTTTTGGTGTTGTAGTCAGGAAGTCCTTGCCTTTCCCTATGTCCTGAGTGGTTTTTTCTAGGTTTTCTTTTTTTTTTTCTCCCTTTCTTTGTCTTCTGAGACATTGCCTAGGTTTTCTTCTAGGGTTTTTATGGTGTTAGGTCTGATGTTTAAATCTTTAATCCATCTGGAGTTAATTTTAGTGTAAGATGTAAGGAAGGGGTCCAGTTTCTGTTTTCTGCACATGGCTAGCCGGTTCTCCCAACACCATTTATTAAACAAGGAATCCTTTTCCCATTGCTTGTTTTTGTCAGGTTTGTCAAAGATAAGATGATTGTAAAAAGAAATAAAGGGTATTCAATTAGGAAAAGAGGAAATCAAATTGTCTCTATTTACAGATGACATGATTGTATATTTAGAAGACCCTGTCATCTCAGCCCAAAATCTTAAGCTGATGAGCAACTTCAGCAAAGTCTCAGGATACAAAATCAATGTGCCGAAATCAAAAGCATTCCTATACACCAAAAGCAGACAAACAGAGAGCCAAATCATGAGCGAACTCTCATTTACAATTGCTACAAAGAGAATAAAATACCTAGGAATACAACTAGCAAAGGATATGAAGGACCTCTTCAAGGAGAGCTACAAACCACTGCTCAAGAAATAAGAGAGGACACACACAGATGGAAAAACATTCCATGCAACTGGTTAGGAAGAATGAATATTGTGAAAATGGCCATATTGCCCAAAGTAATTTATAGATTCAATGCTATCCCCATCAAGCTACCACTGACCTTCTTCACAGAAATGGAAAAAAACACTTTAAACTTCATATGGCAACAAAAGGGAGCCCGCATAGCCAAGACAATCCTAAGCAAAAAGAACAAAGCTGAAGGCATCATGCTACCTGGAGGCATCAACTACAGTACAAATCTACAGTAATCAAAACAGCATGGTACTGGTACCAAAACAGAGATATAGACCAAAGGAACAGAAGAGAGGCCTTGAAAGTAATAAATTGTATCTGCCACACAGATACAATTTATTTAAATACTTTGTAGGTTTCCTGTTTATCAAATTATGAAATACAGTTTGTTAGACTATAGCCACACTCACAATCTCTTCAACATAAGTCTGTCTACATTGGACTGAGAGCCATGGTAATATGGGACAACATCCTTATGATTTTAATTTTTTTTTTTTTGGAGACAGGGTCTTGGTCTGTCACCAGGCTGGAGTGCAGTGGTGTGATCTTGGCTCACTGAAACCTCTGACTCTCCTGCCTCAGCCTCCCAAGTAGCTGAGATTACAGGCACATGCCACCATGCCCAGCTAATTTTTGTATTTTTAGTAGGATGGGGTTTCACCATGTTGGCCAGGATGGTCTCAATCTCTTGACCTTGTGATCCTCCCACCTCAGCCTTCCAAAGTGCTGGGATTATAGGTGTGAGCCACCATACCCGGCCATGATTTTAATTTTTAAAAATTATTTTATTTTACTTTTTAAGATGAAGTCTCACCCTGTCGCCCAGGCTGGAGCACAGTGGTGTGATCTCAACTCACTGCAACCTCCACCTCCTGAGTTCAAGTGATTCTCCCACCTCAGCTTACCGAGTAGCTGGGATTATGGGCATGCACCACTATTCCCGGCTAAATTTTTGAACTTTTTTAGTAGAGAAGGGGTTTCACCATGTTGACCAGGCTGTTCTCAAACTCCTGACCTCAGGTGATCCACCCGCCTCGGCCTCCCACAGTGCTGGGATTACAGGCGTTAGCCACCATGTCCAGCACCCTTATGGTTTTTTAAAGCTTGTGTCCAGGTGATGAGAGTCTGTGAGCAGTGGTATGTGTGCTGCTAAATATTTAACAATTATTCTCCATGAAAAAAGTGTGCATACTTTTACATAAGCTTATAATAAAATTATAATTATATTAAACCTACATACATATATAGTGTTATAGACATATGTATATAATTTTATTATAAATTTTACTGATATAAAGAATGTGTAGTACACAATTTACAAATCATGATAAAGTATACATTATTCTTTATTGTAAATTCCATTTAGCCAATTTGGTTTCACAGAATGCTTATGCTGATGTTTACCAAACTCTCATATTCATAGTCAACTGTGGTTGCAGTTCAGCTATTATTTGACAGGTTTTTTTTTTTTAATGCTAGTCATCATATAATGGCTTAGATAATGACATTCTTTTAAGCATTCCATCACTTTCTTAAGTCTAAACAGCCAACAAGACAATTAATAAGCCCTGATTTGCAGCTTTTGCTAATGTCCATGGTGTAAATACTCCCACAACAGCCAATTTCATGTTTCCAGAGTGAAATTATTGACTGTGGCATTGGGAAGACATGTTCAGTAACACTCTGTAATATTCCTACCCTAAAGACAGTAGAGTTAACCTCAAGAACATAGACAATAGCATTAAATACAATGTAGTAAAAGAATGAGGAATCAGTGAGTATTAACACCTTGACTGTGATTTGTTAATTTTAAATTTATATGACTTGATTTTTTAAAATAGTTGTAACAACCAGCTCACAGAATTTCTGAAAATTTAACAGTTGGCTGTCAAGAGCTTATATAAGTCAGCTTCACCACACCACATTTGAGAGGTGTGCTCTTAAACCTTTCTGAGGTCTTGACAAAGGACCTTATAGGTACACAGTTAATCTGATGTTTATCCTGAAAAAGTATTTTGTTGACATCATCTTGGCTTTTATTTTTGTCCTGAGAACTTTGAGAACCTTTTGCAAACTGGAAAGACTGCCCTGGGCCCTCTCTATTTTCTTTTTTTTTTTTTTTGAGACAGAGTCTCACTCTGTCATCCAGGCTGGAGTGCACGATTTTGGCTCACTGCAATGTCTGCCTCCCAGTTTCAAGTGATTCTCCTGCCTCAGCCTTCCAAATAGCTGGGATTACAGGCACGTGCCACCATGCCCAGCTAAATTTTTTATTTTTAGTAGAGATGGGGTTTCACCATATTGGCCAGGCTGTTATAGAACTTCTGACCTCATGATCTACTCGCCTCGGCCTCCCAAACTGCTGGGATTACAGGCGTAAGCCACTGCTCCAGCCTGATTATTTCCTTTTTAAATTTATTTCTCTCATGGTTTAATCACAGGCAGCTAAAATAAACCAGTTGGCACTTTCAACATTGTAACTGGAACCCTCCATAGGCACTCATCCACAAGTTCATTAAATACCCTTTTAATCTTTCATGTTACTGCAGGTGGGAGTGTTGCCAAACCTTCTGCACCAAATAACATGAGAAATAACAATTTCTTCACTGTTCTTCCAACCTCTATCTAGAGTTCCCTTGAGGCTCCTCTTGCCTTTCGTCCTGTTTGGTCCCACAGCCATGTCACATGTTGTAGGTTTTCGTCACAGTGCTTCTGGTGCCAAATTCTGTTTCAGTTGTCTAATATGTAACAAATTATCCCCAAATTTTCTGATTTAATGTTACAACCATTTTACTGCCTATCATGATTCTGTAGCTTGTCTGGGCTCAGCTGGACAGACCTTTTGCTCTAAATAATGTTGGCTGGGGCTACAGTTATCTGTGGACTAGAATGGGTTGGAATATCTGAAATGGTTCATTCTCATGTCTGGGATGTTGGTAATGGCTATCCACTGGGAGCTCACTAGAGCTGCAGACTGGAGCATCCAGTACGCCTCTATGTAGCTTCTCAGTGTGGCTTGGGTGTCTCATAGCATGACAGCTAGGTTCCAAGAGGAAGCATCCCAAGAGTGCATGTTTCAAAAGAAAGCAAAGACAACCACACCTCTTAAGGCCTGGGCTCAATAATACCAACGTGTCACTTCTGTCACATTCTATTGCTTAGAGCAGTCAGAGGGAGAGGGAGTAAGCACCACTTCTTAATGTGAGGAGTGCCATGCTCAATCGGGGAGGTCAGAAATTGTTAGGCCATCTTTTCAGAGTAGTTACGCCACAGAGATAGAGACAGTGCGTAATGATGAGGGTCAGCACGCCAGGAAGACATAACAGTTGTTTACATGCATGTGCCTCATAACAGAGCTTAAATACATGAAGTGAATGTTGACAAAAATAGACTAAGTCAAAATCCCAACCATGCTGGAGATTATAGCACCCTTTCCTCAGTTATTTATAGAACAACTAGACAAAAAACTCATTAAGGATATAAAATATTTTGCTAATACTGTCATCACACTTACTTCCTATAGATAGACACTACATACCACACCTGCAGAATCCCCATTCTCTCCAAGTGCCTAGGGGATATTTACCACAGTGGATTTCTGGGGCCCTCCCTCCCCTACCAGCTTCTCCTCTGCTGTCCTAGTCCCACAAAGTCCAGACATTTCAGGAGCTCTGACTTCTCATCTCTACCTTCTCAGCTCAACAAGTCCACTGCAACACTCTCATTTGCCTCTACTTTTCTGGGCCACGTTCTAGAAAGTGCCCAAGCCAAAGAGCTAGGGCAAATATAGGTCTCTCTTTGGTGTTTCTCTTTTCTCAAGAATCAGTCATGGTTCTGGACTTCCTAATGCTTAATATCTGAAATGGCTTCACATATTTTTGTCCAGTTTTAGTGAGAGGGTGTGCTCATGTGAAATAAGTCCAAAAAATTTCAAAAAATTACATGAATTATGATCTCTGACTACAATGGAATTAAATTAGAAATTGATTACAATAAGATGTCTAGAAAATTGACAAATATTTGAGAGTTAAATAACATAGTTCTGAATAACTCATGGGTCAAAGAAAAAGTGGAGGCCAGGCGCAGTGGCTTACGCCTGTAATCCCAGCACTTTGGGAGGCTGAGGCAGGTGGATCACAAGGTCAAGAGATCAAGACCATCTTGGCCAACATGGTGAAACCCCATCTCTACTAAAAATACAAAAATTATCTGGGCATGGTGGTGCATACCTGTAATCCAGCTACTCAGGAGGCTGAGGCAGGGGAATCGCTTGAACCCAGGAGGCAAATGCTGCAGTGAGCCGAGATTGTGCCACTGCACTCCAGCCTGGCAACAGAGTGAGACTACATCTCAGAAAAAAAAAAAGTGGAAAGTATTTTAACTAAATGATGATGAAAATACAACATATCAAAAATTTTCAGATGCTACTGAGGCAGGCAGTGTTGTTTAGAGGGAAATATATAGCTTTTAAAAACTTACATTTGAAAAGAAAAGGGGCTCAAAATCAATTACCTGTTTCCAATTGAAAAGATAGGAGAAAAAGAAAAAATTAAACCCAGATTATGTAGAAGAGAATAAATGAAAAATATAGGGAAAGAAAATAATGCAGTAAGAAACAAAAAGAAAATTGAGAAAAGCCAAAATGCGAAAAAGCAAAAAGTTATTTTAAAAGATTAGTAAAATTGATAAATAGATTACATTGATAAGCTATTAAATGACAAAACATTAATTGCAAGACCATTAAAGAAAAAAATAAAATTTATTAGCATCATTAAGGAAATAACTGCTATAGTTACAGAGCCTAGACTTATAAAAAGGATAATAATAAAATAGCATATATAAATAAATTGGACAATTTAGGTAAAATGGACTTATTTCTTAAAAAATACAACTTACCAAAACTTACAAAATGAAACAGAAAAATCTGAATAACCATATGTCTATTCATGAAATTGAATTTGCAATCAAAAGCATTCCCAAAAAGCACTCCAGATTCTATCAAACAATGAAGAAAAAAATATCTCAATCTTTTATAAAATAGAGAAGGAAGCACTTCCCAACTCATTTTAAGGGCAGCACAACCCTGATACCAAAACCTGGAAAAGGTATAACAGCAGGAAATTACAGACTAATGTTCCTCATGGGCATAGACATGAAAGTCTGTAACAAACCACAAGTTGAGGAGTGAACTTATCTGGAGGTTCCAGTATGGCTTTGTTCATATGTCTGTGCCTTGGCATGGATTCAGCCTGGTTTCAAGGTAGTGAGGCATCTTGAAACCAGGCTGATGGCTTGGGGCTCCCAAAGAAATCAAGATACCTGGACCCTTTTCACAAGATGGTGCCAAAAGCAAAGAAGGAATCTCCTGTCCCTTGTAAAGCCGAAGCCAAAGTGAAGGCTTTAAAGGCCAAGAAGGCAGTGCTGAAAGGTGTCCACAGTCACAAAAAAAAAAAGGAAGATCCACACATCACCCACCTTCCGGTAACCCAAAACACTGCGACTCTGAGGCAGCCCAAATATCCTCAGAAGAGCACCCCCAGGAGAACAAGCTTGACCACTATGCTATCATCAACTTTCTGTCTACCATGAAGAAGATAGAAGACAACAACACACTTGGGTTCATTGTGGATGTTAAAGCCAACAAGCACTCGATCAA
Source organism: Plecturocebus donacophilus (assembly GCA_004027715.1). Classification (NCBI taxonomy): domain Eukaryota; kingdom Metazoa; phylum Chordata; class Mammalia; order Primates; family Pitheciidae; genus Plecturocebus; species Plecturocebus donacophilus. Next base: position 13,792 of record PVKP010038856.1, read on the forward strand.
ACAGGCTGTGAAGAAGCTCTGTGACACTGATGTGGCCAGAGTCAACACCCTGATTCAGCCTGATGGAGAGAAGAAGGCATATGTTCGACTGGCTCCTGATTACGATGATTTGGATGTTGCCAACAAAATTGGGCTCAGCTAAATTGAGTCCAACTGGCTAATTCTAAATATATGTATATCTTTTCACCTTAAAAAAAAAAAAAAAGAAATCAAGATACCTGAAGCCTTCTACCCAACCTCCGTCACTTGTATTGCATCCTCTCACTCGAGCAACATGCTAAGGCCAGCCCAGATAAAAGGGAATTAAAGGCCACCTCTCAGTAGGGAAAGTAGCCAAGAATTTGCAGCTATCTTTTATCTACTGTATTATCCAAGATAAATGAAAGCATATGTCCAGACACAGGACACGTAGAAGAACATTTATAGCCACTTTATTCATAGGCATCTTTACACAGGAGCAATCCAAATGTCTGTCAACAGAATTGATATATTCCTTTTGTTGAATGCCACTATGCAATGAGCAAGAATCAGCTAATGCATGTAACAACATGGTTGAACCTCAAAAACATGTTGCATGGATGAAGCAAGAGATGAAAAGACCATATGATTCATTTACATGAAGAGGAAGAAGCAGCAAAACTATTCTAAAATACAGGACATTTGGTTGTCTGAGGGCAAAAGAGGGACTCATCAAAGGGGACATGGGACCTTTTCTAGGGTGATGGAATGTTCTGTGTCTTGATTAGGGTGAAATTACACGTTTGTCAAAACTTATCAAACTGTACACTTAAAAACAAGATACTTCACATAAATTTTGCCTCAATGTTTTAAAAGGGATACTCTTATCTTGTTGGCAAGACAGTGGCAATAGCATGAGTACAGTATCAGTAACTGAAAACTGAGTGAAGAGCAAGATAGTGAACACACTGAGGCTATGACTGTTGGTCATATTCAGTAAACAGTATTTGCTGAATATTTCACACAGGCTGGCTACTTTGCTAGGTGTCTTTACATTTTTCTCAATCCTTACGACAACTTTTTGAATTAAGTAGTATCTGTCTTACAGGCGAGGAAAGATTTGGAAAGGTGAAATAAGTAGCTCAAAGTCACAAGACTTGTAAGTGACAGAGTCTAGACTGAAACCCAGCCATGATTAGTTTATAACCATTGTCCGCCCACAGGGACACACACAAAAGACCTCGTATAGGCATCTCTGGTTTCTTAAAAGCTAGACACTAGGTTGTGAGAGAATAGAAACTTTCATTGTAGAAGATTATGATGGATTTCTTAATATCACACAAAAAGCCACTATTCATTTAATTCCAAAAAAAAAATGGAAAGCATGTTTGAGAAAGGTTTCAACATTAGCAGACTAGTAAGAATTAGTTCCTTTCCTCACTTAGATAACAATTAAAACCACTCTCTCTGGAGGTGGAAGGCCTGAGCTTGACCCCTGGCTCTGCTACTGTTGGCTGTGTGGCCTCAGGGAAGTTTCTTAACTTCTCAGCACTGTCCTTAAAGAGCTGTTGAAAGCATCCACAGAGTTAATAGGTAAAAAAGCTGTGAAGGGCCCCTGACATTTAGTAAGTGTTCCAAAAATTGTTTGCTTTTTCTACTCAGGGCATTTCTTGTAACTGACTTAAAAACAAAAATGAGTTAATAATTACCTTACCAATGTAACATGGTAGATGTGTTTTAGGTTAATCCTTACAGGAAACTTCCAGAGTAAATGCTATTACCCCCACTGTTCAAGTTCACATAGTTATAAAGTTAGTGACAAAGCTGATATTTGAACAAATATCTTCTTGACTCCAAAGCCTGCACTTTTTCCCAGTAGAGAGCCAAGGACAGTGGTTAAAGGGATTCACTTTACACCTTTCAGGAGTAAAACTAGTTCTTTCCTTCCAGGTGTGAATCTCTATTTACTGACTTGGAACTGAGGCAGGTAGAGCTGGGCAGCTCCAGCTTTGGGGCCTCTGTCACCACCGTGGAGGATGTCTTCATAAGGTGAGCACGTATAAAACTGTAAGACTCTGAGATTCTGAAGGGGTTTTAAAGGTCATCTATCTAAACATTGCTTGATGCTTGAATCTTTTCTGTAGCAACCTCACTGAATGGCCTTCCAGCCTCTGACTTGTACTTCCAGTAACAGGGATACCCGAATCTTGGCTCACTGCAACCTCTGCATTCCAGATTCAAACAATTCTCCTGCCTCAGACACCCGAGCAGCTGGGACTACGGGCGCCTGGCACCACACTTGACTAATTTTTGTATATTTAGTAGAGACGAGGTTTCACCATGTTGTCCAGGCTGGTCTGAAATTCCCAACCTCAAACCATCTGCCTTCCTCGGGTAACAGATATATTGATGAATAATATCATTCAAAAATCATAATTTTAACAGAAGTGTCTAGGAATGAAAAACAGAAAAAGATATTGTATCATTTGAGTTGGTTTAGCCTGCAAATAACAGGTAATCCCAACTCAGCAGGTTTAAACAATAAAGAAGATTTATTATTTTATTTAAAAAGAATTCCTCAGATGGGGCAGCTCTAGGGTTTGCAGATTCATCCACCAAATAGTCTTAGTGTCATGAAGCAGGGACGCAGCCTCAATTCTAGGACAGCTTTATGGAACACTGAAGGTATACTACCTGGGAGGCTGCGCCCAGCTAGAGAATGGGGATGAGAACAGGTATTTTATCCAGTAGGGCAATCTTTGTCTTTTAACTGGAACACCTAGTCTATTTACAAGTATTTATAATATAAATATTATTTATTTATAATAATAAATTATAAATTTACTGTTACTTTATTTGATATTTTCTACCAGTCTTTCTAGTCCATGTAAATTTAAACAACAAAAAAATTTTTGGAGACAGAGTCTCACTCTGTTGTCCAGAGCGAAGTGCAGTGGTGAGATCTAAGCTCACTGTAACCTCTGCCTCTTGGATTCAGGTGGTTTTTCTGCCTCAGCTTCCTGAGTAGCTGGACTACAGACATGTGCCACCATGCCTGGCTAATTTTTATTATTTTTTATTTTTATATATTTATTTATTTTTGAGACAGAGTCTTGCTCTGTCGTCCAGGCAGGAGGGCAGTGGAGCCGTCTCAGTTCACTGCAGCCTCTGCATCCCAGGTTCAAGCAATTCTCCTGCCTCAGCTTCCTGAGTAGCTGGAACTAAAGGTGCCTGGTACCACACCCAACTAATTTTTATATTTTTAGTAGAGACAATGTTTCACCATTTTGGCCAGGCTAGTCTCAAACTCCCGACCTCAAGTGATTTGCCTGCCTTGACCTCCCAAAGTGCCTGGGATTACAGGTAATTTTTGTATTCTTAGTAGAGTTGGGGATTCACCATGTTGACCAGGCTGGTCTCAAGCTCCTGACCTCTAGTGATCCACCCACCTCAACTTCTCAAAGTGCTGGGATTACAGGCATGAGCCATTGTACCTGGCCTTTAAACAAATTTTATTGATACATAATGTGTGTATGTATGGAATACATGTGATATTTTGATACATTCATATTTGACTTGAGATTTGATTGATGTCTGCCTATAGACATCTTCCATGAGTTTAGACTCCCCAGACGGGTGCAGTGGCTCATGTCTGTAATCCTAGCACTTTGAGAGGCCAAGGCGGATGGATGATGAGGTCAGGAGTTCAAGATTAGCCTGATCAACATGGTGAAACCCCGTCTCTACTAAAAATACAAAAATTAGCTGGGCATGGTATCGTGCACCTGTAATCCCAGCTACTCGGGAGGCTGAGGCTAGAGAATCACTTGAACCCAAGAGGCGGAGGTTGTGGGGAGCTGAGAGTGTGGCATTGCACTCCAGCCTGGGTGACAGAGCGGATTTCAAAAAAAAAAGAATCCCCAGCTATTATTATCTGTTCATACAGGGACTGTGCTCAAATATCTCCTATCGTTCTGGAACTCCAATTAGACATATTAGATCTTATCACTCTACTATGTGAACTTGAACTTTTTTTGTTTTGTTTTGAGACAGAGTCTCACACCATTGCCCAGGCTGGAGTGCAGTGGTGTAATCTCCGCTCACTGCAACCTCCTCTTCCCAGATTCAAGTGATTCTCCTGCCTCAGCCTCCCAAGTAGCTGGGATTACAGGCACCTGCTACCACACCCCGCTAATTTTTTATATTTTTAGTAGAGATGGGGTTTCACTATGTTGGCCAAGCTGGTCTTGAACTCCTGACCTTGTGATCCACCTGCCTCAGTGTCCCAACGTGCTGGGATTATAGTTGTGAGCCACCATGCCCAACTAATTTCTGTATTTCTAGTAGAGATGGAGTTTCACCATGTTGGCCAGGCTGGTCCTGAACTCCTGACCTCAGGTGATCCGCCCACCTTGGCCTCCCAAAGTGCTGGGATTCCAGGCGTGAGCCACTGCGCTGGGCCAAGTTGTTGAAATTTTTACATATCCTGGATATAATTATTTTGTCAAATATGTGTTTTATCTACATTCTCATCCATTATGTGGCTTGCTTCTTCATATTCTTAGGGGTAGTTTTTTTGTTGTTGTTGTTCACTCTGTCACTCAGGCTGGAGTGCAGTGGCACAACCTTGGCTCACCACAACCTCCACCTCCCGGCCCAGGTTCAAGTGATTCTTCTGTCTTAGCCCTCCAGCATGTGCTACAGACATGTGCTACCATGCCTGGCTAATTTTTTTATTTTTAGTAAAGACGGAGTTTCACCATGTTGGCCAGGCTGGTCTCAAACTCCTCACCTCAAGTGATCCACCTGCCTTGGCCTCTGGGATTACAGGCATGAACCACCACACCCAGCTTAGTGATAGCTTTTGATTAGAAGTTTTTCATTTTTATAAAGGCTAATTTCTAAATTTTTTTTTTTTTTTATTTTTTTGAGTTGGAGTCTCGCTCTGTTGCCAGGCTGGAATGCAGTGGCACAATCTCGGCTCACTGCAACCTCCGCCTCCTGAGTTCAAGGGATTCCCCTGCCTCAGCTTCCTGATTTTAGTGGAGATAGAATTTCACCATGTTGGCTAGGCTGGTTTTAAACTCCTGACCTCAGGTGATCCACCTGCCTCGGCCTCCCAAAGTGCTGCAATTACAGGTGTGAACCACCATGCCCGGCCCCTAAATTTTTTTTGTTACTGTGTTCTGTATCCTTTCTAAAAAATATGTCCCTACCCTTAGATCACAAAGTTATGCTCCTACTTTTTATTCGAGGAATTTTATCATTTTAGCTTTTACATTAGGCCTGTGACACATGTTCTATTAATTTTTGTGTATGGTTGTGTATGTGTGTGTGTGTGCACGTGCAAGACAAGGTCTCACTCTGTCACCCAGCCTGGAGTGCAGTGGTGTGATCACAGCTCACTGCAGCCTCCACCTCCTGGGCTTATGTGTTCCTCCCACCTCAGCTTCCCAAGTAGCTGGGACTACAGGCACACACCACCACCCCCAGCTAAGTTTTTTATATTTTGTAGAGACAGAGTCTTGCTATATTGCCTAGGCTGATCTCGAACTCCCGGGCTCAAGCAACCTTCTCATCTCAGCTTTCCAAAGTGTTGGGATTATAGGCGTGAGCCACGGTGCCTAGATTTGCGTACAGTTTGATAAAAGGTTAAGTGGAAAAATGTAACACTGTTTTTTTTCTGCTCTCACATCACAGCAGTCAACACAGAAGACTCCTATGATAAAATGTGTGGAAATCTTCCCCCAACAACAAGCAAGCAATCAGTTCTGCAGCAGACAACCAGCTGCATGTCCTCCAATTCAATTCTCAAGTATTTGGAGATAGCATCAGATCCCACAGATTGAAGGCTAAGTCTCACAAGACTTCCCACTTCCAGTGTCAATCAGAAGCCCTGGGTTGTTTTTCCTATCCTTTTTTTTTTTTTTTTTTTCAATTAAGGAGGCCTCACTATGTTGCTCAGACTAGTCTCTATCTTTTGGGCTGGGCTCAAGTGCTCCTCCTGCTGCAGCCTCCTGATTAGCTGGGACTACAGTTGTTAGCTACCACACCCTTCCTGAGCTTCCGAGTGACAGCTATAAACTCGGGATCCCATTACCCGCTCCTTAGGTTCAATTAATTTGCTAAAGTGGCTCACAGAACCCGGGGAAACACGTTTCCCAGTTTATTATAAGGATATTACAAAGAACAGAGAAGAAGAGACACATTGGGGGAGGTATATGGGAAGGGTCATGAAGCCTCTGTGGCCTCCCCGGGTGTGACACCCTCCAGGAACCTCCAGTTGTTCACCTATCTGGAAGCTCCTCTTGGGCCTTTTATGGGGACTTTATTGGACTTTTATGGAGACTGAAGCATGGACAACTGTGTAGAAATGAGACTGGTCAAAAAGAGTATTATGTAATACTAACAGTCTGGGTGGGGAAACCCAGCAAGGCCTGATGTTCAGATCCTTCCTGGCCTCTCTGTGCAGTATTCCTTCCCCCAGGGTATGGGATAGTACACCTTCTAAAATGGTGGAGGGGGTCTCGTGCCCTACCATCAGAAAAGGTAATTTCTTTATGGCCAGCTCCAAGACAGAAAGATGGGGGAAGATTATTGTAAAGTTTGTTTCTGAGGATAAAACGAAGAAACTGAGGCCAGCACCAAAATAATCCAGTGCAAGGGAATTTATTCAGGCTCCCAGGTGAGGTTCTGTGGTCCGGACAGGAGGGGCCGGAGAAGTCGCACAGACTCCTCTCAGACAGGGGGTTTTATAGGGAGTGAAACAGCTCGATTGGTTGTGGGAGAGCAAGACTGCTATTGGGTAAGTTACAAGCCTTGACCTAGGACTT
>PVKP010038857.1:0-20563 GCA_004027715.1 Plecturocebus donacophilus
TGATGGTTTCCAGGTTCATCCATGTCCCTACAAAGGACACAAACTCATCGTTTTTGATGGCTGCATAATATTCCATGGTGTATATGTGCCACATTTTCCCTGTCCAGTCTATCATTGATGGGCATTTGGGTTGGTTCCAGGTCTTTGCTATTGTAAACTGTGCTGCAATGAACATTCGTGTGCATTCTTAACAAACATCCCAGAAAATTGTAAAGAGAGGTCAGTTTTAGAACACTGATAAGGCCAATATGCCACATGAGAAAATATCAAGAATGGTGGTAACTTCTGGAAAAGGTGAGAAACTGATGACATCTGAGAAATGAGACACATATACACAGACACACAGACACACAGACACACACACACACACACACACACCCTTCCTTTTACTATAAATATTTGCTAAGTGGATGAATGAAATTCATTAGCTTCCTTGGCAAAAAGATAAGTATGCAAACAGATTGGAAAAATGGGCATAAGTCTATGGTTCTGTGTTTGCTTATTTCCGTGTCAGATTTTGTAAACGGTTAATGCCTGGTGCAGATGTTTCAATTCAACGATGTGCTGGTCCTTTTCACAGCTCTGTAATCTTTCTCCTGAATTTGTTCATGAAAGTTGGAGACAAACACACTAGCACTTCAGTTCAAAATTGGGCTCCTTCATCCCTTTGGTTCATTTCATCTCAAATTCATGAATTTAAGAAAAGCTTGTCGACTCTCTGAACGAGACAACTGTGGCAAAACAAATTTATGAATCCAATCAGAAGTGAACAGAAGTGATTCTGCTGGTTTGATGAATGTGCCTCAACAAATCCCTGCCTCCCTCTCAAGCTAGGAGGTTGGAGGAAGTTTGGAGAGAGAACATGAGAAATCTATTTGTGACGCGCTATGGATCCCAAGTGAACGGGCCCAGAGGTAGGGAAGGCAGCAGTCTGCATCCATTAGCATCGCCAACATCTGTCCTCCTTCCAGCCACCTCCACTGAGGCCTACTGACCATGGTCTGTCACTAGATCTTGTGCTCAGATGTTCTGCTCGAGCAGAACATTCATGGCACTTATGCCACAGTGAGCCCAAGCATTACAGGGGAAAATGTAACTGGGGCAAGGGTGGCATTCAGGGCAAGGCTAGCAAACTTCTCCAGCAATGGCTACAAGGTTGTTAAAGGAATTCTAGAGGATTGAATTCTGTACTGTTGACAACTTTATACCAACCCCCCCAACATCCTTAGGATCAGAAGTTGTGCTGACACGTGCCTGAGTTTATTTTACTCCAACTAAAGCATGCATGTTTTCTCAGGCCTAGCCTGTGCCACTCACCCACAACCAGCTTCTCAGAAACATAATCACAGCTAATGTATTGGAGACTTGCTGTGTACCACGTTTTGTGCCAAGCACTTTCAGGCATGACATCTTTGAATCCTAATGATTAGATAGGAATCTGAATACTCATATTGCACAAATTGAGATGCTGATGTTCAAAGTTAAATAACTTACCCAGAACTACACAGTGGGTAACAGGTGGAGTTGGGATTTTGCCTTGTCCAGAGCCTGAGTTTCTATACACCATGAATTATCACGCTTTGGACCTGTACAACTATGGAAACACTTCACCCCTGTCCCCAGACCATTACATTTCACCTTTCAGCTCCTCTTCCAAATTTCCTGTCTCCCTTATCTCAGCTTGGGCACTCACTTGGCCTTTACTGGTTAGTTTTAGAGTCTTTGCTCTGCAATTCTGTCCCAAGCCTAGCATTTAGGACTTCACTGACACGTATTGTCTACCCCAGCAGCCATAGGCCTTCTTGGGCTCCTTCTAGCCACATTGCACAAGAGTTACAGTTTTTCATGCAACTCCTGGTAGTTCTGCATAACAGAAAAGCAAACAAGGGGCAGGGAACCTTTTGATGTTGGTGAACAGGGCACAAGAGGGAGTCACAGCATCATTAGGAGTGAGGTAATAGGGAATCTGAGGTGTGTGTGGCTCAGAGTTTCCAAGAAACACAGACCTCAACTCCTGACTCATTTGCTGTGTGACCTGGGCAAGTAACTTAACTTCTTTGGTCCTCTTATTCTACATTTGCAAAATGAGGAAAATTGTTCCTACAGACAGGTTGTTATGAGGGTGAAGCCCATGGGGGCCATAGCCCATTGCCTTGTGCTTAGAGGATTTTGTAATGTTGGTTTCTATAACCCATGATGTGAAAGGGATGGTTTCTGGAGAACCCCTCAATGAAGAATAATTTCTGTGAACACAATATTGGGTCTTCTCTGGTAGACTAATTTTGTTGCCCCAAGACATGCCCCCCAGAAGTATCCTCCCCACCCTCACCTGAGCCTCAAGTGTGCCAAGAGCATGGAACTTTCTGATCTTTGGCTAAATCCACATTCAGGAGACATTCTGGAGTACAGAATGGAGCCCCTTTCTGTGACTACTCAACCACCACCATCCTGAGGCCCCCAGAAGGAAGGCCCTTTCTATAGGTTCCCTTTACACTGCAGCTCCCAAGTTAGGACCTCTTGGATGTCTGCTGGCCCTTACTCTGCTGGCCCTTACTGAGGCCTGGAATCTGCACAGCCTGGAAGCTCCTGGATTCTTGGTTCAGAATAGGTAGAAAGCTCAGAACAGGGAATCTGGGGAAGTTTCCCAGCCATGAGAGCTCTCAGCCAGATCCAAAGTGAAGAGGGACAGGTGGGAGTAGGGAAGCATCACTGGCTGGGTCCTGCTCTGTGCCTGGTTCTCCTCTCCTCACTGCCTACATTACTCCAAAAACCCTAATAGAGCTGCATACTGGGCATTCTTTCCTCACTTTTGTGGAGGTAGAAACTCATAGACTTTAAGGGACTTACTCAAGGTCACACAGGTTTTGAATCTAGGTCTGTCAGATAGCAAGCCTCATGCTTTTTTCTTTACCATGCTGCCCCATGTGGGAAGGGATGATGGTCAATGAAAGAAACAGGAAAGAAAAGGGCACTGGAGAATTCTGAGTCCAGTGCAGAGAGCCTGCAGCCATGTGAGATCTTGGGCTCTGAATGTCAGACTCTAGTGTTAGACGTCTCCTTGCATTTGCCCCTGAGTCTTTCTTTCTGGAAGACAATTGTCAAGTGAGGCTTGGACACCTGGTCTCTCCTAACTGCAACCAGGGAAGGTCATCTCATAATTAACTCTGTGACACAATTCATTGGAATGAGAAGGGTATTCTTCAATTGTTTTGTGGTGCAGAACAAATGCCTCATTAATCAGCAGCACATCAACCTGAGCCCAAGCACTAATAATGAGAGAGAGTAATGAGTTGGCATCACTGGGGACACAACCGCAGCCATAAGCTCATCCTTCAAAGTAGCCTACAGTGCTTAGACTTGAAAGATGGACAGTCACAGGAGGGTTGAGAGGCAAGGCTGGGCAAGATGGAGGCAGGGTGGAGAGAGATGCAAAAAAGAAGAGGAAGAGGAGAAGAAGAAGGCTCCTGCAGGCCTTCTCACAAAATGTTAGGGAGGAATCAAAGGTGCAGAAGTTTGAGGGTCACGATCCTGTCGCTAACAAATGGATCAGGGACCAGACTGGCTTGGTGTATGGAGCACCCATCCAGAAGCAAAAAGGCTAACTCATGGAACCACACAGTCATGGGCTCTTGGTTCCCAGCACAGCATCCATGGGCTCATTCAGAGAAGAACGTAGACGTAGAGATGAGACTTCCAGCTCATGTTCTAATATGGAATCACACAAACTATGACTTTATTGTTCCTCAGCTCACTTATGAATTCACTAATTCCTTCACCCATTCAATCAATAAATAGTCATTGTTGAGTGTTGACTTTTGGGCTGGAAAGATATCAGATAAATGTGGCAACCCTGGTTATGTCAGAGTGATCAAAAGTTCTGATAGACTGCTATGCATTGTAGACATTTCATGTGTTGAGTCACAATGATATAATCCTAATATCCAAATTTTAAAACACAGTTTTAGTTACCTTTGATTTCTAAAACTAAAAGATAAATTATTACACAACTGATGCATTTTATTTGCAAACCAAAATTTTAAAACATGAGATTCAGTGAGGGATAAAAAAAATTAGAATCATCTGAATTAGCATTAATCTCTTATTTTAGACATGAAGGGACTGAAGTCTTCTGAGAAAAAAGTTTTGCCCAAAGTCAACACAGCTAATCTGAAACAAAAAAGGAATGGAAACCCAGAGAGTCCTGACTCTTAGCTCCATGTACTTCCCACTACATTCATATGATAGAAGGAACAACATGTGAGCTTCATGGTCATGATGAGGCTGGCTTAGCTTTTAGGGGAAAGGCCAGCTTTCCTAAGCAGAGTAAAACCAGGTGCTTGTAAAGGTTCCCATATGTCTGCTGGCTGTGCAAGAAGCCGCTCTGAGCTTTCACATCCCTAGGTCTCCTCGCCCTTCCTCATCTTCACCCTAGACCAGAGCCTAGCTTGCATGAACGTGAAGCCACCCTTCCCTTCAACTCAGAACTCAGTCTCCAGCTTGATGTAGGGGGCCTTTGGAATAATAAGAGACTCAGTAAAAGGACTGCAGGGCTGACAAGGAGACCTCACAGGAATGCACAGTGAAGTAATTTAGATAGTCAGCAGATGGGAACCTTTGATTAAGAGAAGACTTGCTATCTGGGGATAGGTTTCTTTTTTCAGTGACTGTGGGATGGTTAAGATGAACACTGACTTTGTACTTAGCCCTGTATTACCAACAAGTCTTTAATTTTGAGAGACAAGACTTACAAGAATAACCCAGGGAGGGCACGAAATCTAGTCAGTACTTTTCAGTACTTATTTATCTTCATTCCTTGACTTTTAAAAAAATTGTATGTATTTACTGTGTACAACATGCTTTTTTGATATACATACACATAGTGAAATGATGACTACAGTTTTGCAAACCTACAGTCAGACAGACATTGCCTCTTGAGCATCCTTTCCTTCTTAGAGTCTTTTCTTTCTACTTCCTCAGTATTATTAAAATAATGGGAATGTGCACTCCAGATGCTTTTCAGCTCCTACTCTTCTTCCATTCTCTTCCATTCTTCTCCATCTCCAACTAAAATACTTCAAGGTCTGTCTTCTCTCAATGCATATGTTTAAAATGGCTTGTTTCTTTCATGCTCTTTTATTCCTGCCCCCCTTTCTCTCTCTTTTTATTTTTATTTATTTTTTATTTTTTTGAGATGGAGTCTTGCTCTGTTGCCCAGGCTGGAGTGCAGTGGTGCAATCTCAGTTCACTGCAACCTCTGCCTCCCATGTTCAAGATATTCTCCTGCCTCAGCCTCCCAAGTAGCCCAAGTAGCTGGGATTCCGGGTGTGTGCCACCATGCCTGGCTAATTTTTGCATTTTTAGTAGAGATGGATTTTCACCATATTGGCCAGGCTGGTCTTGAACTCCTGACTTCAAGTGATCCACTCACATTGGCTTCCCAAAGTGCTGATATTACCAGTGTGAGCCACTGCACCCGGCCTCCGCCCATCTTTTGGTCTCAATATTTCCTAATGTCTTCTTTGTTATTTCCTGCACCTGAGCTTTTATATGAGACAAGCTTATAGATTCAAAAAGCAAGATTCAATACGGCAGGATTTTTAACAGGAAATCAAAATTCTACTTTGGGCTGACTTTCTATGACTGACTTCTCCCCATGGAGTCTTGTAAGATCAGGTAGGATTCAGTGTAGAGTGATTTCAATAACCAGGCTTTCATCCAAAGTGGTAATGCCCTCTTAAATTACTTGTGATTATAATTATTTGCCTTGCCAGCAGGTGAACAGAAATTAACCCTTACTCTAGACCACACAGGTAAAGGGAAGGTGAGACTCATTGGTACTCCCTGGTGGTGAGTTTTATCTATCTCTCTCTGTCTTCCCTGGCTGGGGCAAAGGGTTTCCTCGTGTTTCACTCAAGTGCAGTAATTAATACCCATGTCATCCTCATCTTCTTACCTCTCCCTTCCTCCATATTCTCCTTTATACCTCCTGCTTCTCTCTTTCCATATTCTTCTCATCCTCTACCTTTTATCTTTCTCTTTTTTCTTATCTTTTTCTTTCCTTGCTCTTTCTAGAAACATTTGCTTTTTTTCTTTTCTGACAATCCACAGCAAGACAGCATTTTTAATCCTCACTTTCACTGGCCCATGGCAACTCACATGTTATAACAGGAATTCAGTAGCCCTTCTTTTCTCCTCTGCCTCTCATTCCAGTCTTCCACAAACTATTTGTTCTCATCTTACAATGCTATGCAGTTTGGAGGCCTCGGGATCTGAAGTTAGAACACATGTGTTTGCACCAGGGCTTGTTAGAGCCTATGGGACTTCAGTCTTATGGGATCTCACTTTCCTACTCAGAGCTTTTGCTGCTGTTTTTGGAGCCCTCAGCCACATTGGGATTTCAGTATCAGAGCAGCTAGTGGCCCTGCCTTAACAGGAAATTAAAGGAAGCTGGACATTTTACAGTGTGACTTTCATGGGATACTTCATTTACCTGGCAGATAGCCAAATGCCCAGTTGTCTGACTCACAACCAGGAGGTCTCTCTCACAGGCATCTTATTTATTTTGATAGAACACTCTTGTGGCTTTTGTCTGACCTATGTCCAGTTTATGCTGGCCTGACCATTGCTCTGCCACTGGGAACTTATACTCCTTCTGGTGTCCTGGGGAAAACCCAGCCTGAAACAGTCCCTCATTCTTCAGATAAAAGATATAGATTCAGTACACCACCACAATAGAAAACAAGTTCAAAAATTTTTTACTTATAGATCCTGGACAAGGGGGGTGATCCATGAGTCAGAAGGGCAGTTTTTGTCCCCAGGTCACATGAGGCAAAAAAAGAAGAGTCAGGCAGAGAGAGACAAAAGCATGTGGCAACTAGCAGTATATATAAGGAAACGGTATGGGTCACTTTAAGTTCATAAGCAAATGCTTGAATAGTCTGCTTAAAGGAAATGGAGGGAAAGTGGGAAGCCCATCTGCTAGGCAGGAGAAATGCGTCTAAGTTCTTATCTCTGGCCCCTGACTTGAGCAATTTGAGTGTGGTGTAGAACTAGAAACTGTGTCAAGGGTGACTGAACACTGCTGCTGGTGTGAGAAAGTTAAACTTCTGTTCAAGATGGATGCTAAGACAACATAAAATTTTAAGAATTCACTCCAGTTACCTTGCTTTATAGTCTGGATAACTTGCACCACCTCCCTGGACTATAGTGAGGATTAAATTAGATAAGATACAATTAAAGCATCATGGTTAGCTACCAAGTGTCCTCTAAACTATAAAGGCTGAAAGGTCTGCTCATTCCTACAGGTTTACTATCCTCCATTGCGCCCTATTGTCTGGACTCTGTTCTAGGTAAAACCAATGCCATTGCTGCCACCTGCCGTAAAAAAGCGTTCTCATCACTGCATTTGTACTTTAACCCACATCAGATCTGCTCATTTGTCATTTCTCATAGACCAGTTCCTATGTAAGCTCTTCCAGAAGCTTTTCCTTTAGCCATATCCCTAAACATTGGCATTCCCTCCAGCACTGGATTCTTCACTCTAGGTCTGTGGATGAAGGCTTTTCTAGTCAGTTAGGTGTAAATGACAGAGAAAATATTTTTCTTTAAATTCTCTGTGATGCTGTCCTAGTTCTGAGCACAGGTGATATTCACTCAATACTTGCTATATTAATTTCCTGAAGTTCTCCAGAGCTCTAGCTTAGTTTTATTACTGGGGGTCTAGAAGACTGAAGATTTTTGAGTCATGTCAACTCCCTTCAATCTTTTTTGCAGAAATTCATGAAAGGATTATAAGGATGAACAGAACTAGCTTTAAAGCCCAACTCTACTAATCTCTGACTGTGTGATCTTAATATTACTTATCTGATCCTCAATACCTTTCTCTGTAAAATGGGGATATTACCTCACAGGGTTATTGTGAGGATTACATGAGATTATGGTTATAGGTTCTTCCAAAAATTAGTCGTAGGGTATTTTTAGGTCTACCACCTCTATTTCTTTGGAATGATTCATCTGTCTTGGTTTCTTTCCTTATAGTACAGACTACAGTCCTTCACCTTTCAGCATTCTTTCCTTCATAAAGATGTCAGGTGAACATCTGAGGGGAACTGAGGAATCTGTATGTATGAATTGCTCAAGAGGTGAAAGGCAGCATTCAGAAGGCCTTTCAGTACAGTCATCTCGGGGCAGACTTGCTGCCTTTTAATACTACAGACATTTTGACATACCCACTCCTCTTCATTTTATCTTACCAAGTCATGGGTACTACAAATACCACTGTGGCATACCTGCTCCTACTCTACCCTTGAGCCCATCCCATGCTACAATGGCCTTAGCAGAATGTTCACCTTCATGCCAGAGGAGATAGTACAGAGGTCAAAAGAAAGTTGCTGGTGAGTGTCAACTAAAGACAGTGGAAACAGAGACCAACTAATTCTGCTAAGTGTCCATGCACAGAAGCACAAACCAAAAAACCAGCAAATGTCAAAACTAGAGTGCTGCTCTAAGATCAAGGCATGTCAGAAAATGCCACTAAAGATCAAAGCAGATGTGGGGACTGGTCCTCCAGTGGGAAGAATGGGGCAGCCCTAGGAGCTCACATAGAATTTTTGGGCTCCAAATTCCCATTCCAGCTAGATTTTTAAAATGTATTTGCTCAATGAGAATGAAAAAAGAATTAATTCTTAATCAGATCTCTGCCATGTGATTGGCACCTTTTATTCCATTTAATTGTCAATTAAAAAGTTAAAAAGTTATGAAAATAGCCCCCTGTAATGTGGCTCTGACCTCATCTCATGCATGCTTCTCTACTGGTTCCTTCCTCACTCTGCTCCACCACACTGGCCTCCATCCTGTGGAGGAGTAGCTGGGTTGAAATGAAATCTAGCTGGAATGAGAATTTGGGGCCCAATCTCATTCCTACCTCAAGGCCTTTGCACTTGCTCTTTCTTCTGTCTGGAATATTTTTAGCTCAAATAGTCATATAGCTTACTTTCTTATTTCCTTCAGATCTTGCTAATGTATGCCATATTCTCAGAGAGGCCTGCCCTAAGAATATTGTTTGAAATTACAGTTCACACCATAGCATTTCATATCTCCACTGTTTGTCTTTTTCCTCCATGGAAATTATAGGTGTATGATATGCATAAATATATCTTTTATTCTGCTTTTTATTATGTGTCACCCTTTACTAGAACCTAAGCCTCTTTGAGGCAAATTGGTGTTACATGCCTGGCACCTAGAACACCACTTGGCATATAGCAAACAAATGTATATTGAAAGAATGGATGAATGAATGAATGGGGATTATTTTTGTCATTTCACCAATGAGGAAACGGAGGCTCAGAAAGGTGAAATCCTGTGGCCTGTGGTCATCCAGCCAGTGAGTGCTGAGCCAGGATCAAAGCCTAATCTGCTAACTTCAGAGTCACCACGGCCCTTTCCACACTCATCGGGTCCAGGGCAACTCAGTGGAGCCAACAGGGCATGAAACTGCACTGGGCTGAAGAGAAGTGAGAAGGAGAAGCTGAGAAGTTCCCACGAGACAGGGTTGGAGAACTAGAAAGCAGTGCTTAGAACATTTTCCTACAAACTCTTGGGGGGCAAAGTTGAGGCAGCTTAGACCAGAGTTAGTTTTCCTATCTGAGACCAAAACTGGCCAGATAGGCGGTTAATGGTCCTGTGATCTCACTTTATTCTCTGTGTGAATTACATAGTATGATCACCAGCCTCATGTTATAGGTGGGCAATTCAATGTTCAGAGTATTTGAAATACTCTGAACTTTACTTTTTCGTGACTGCACAAACCAGATCCTGTGACCCTTATCTCATGCCCCTTCCTTTGCCTCTCTCAGCCTTTTCCCTGGTACCTGGATCCACCTGGCTACTTGGGAAAGCCAGAGTCAAGCTGCTCCCCCACTGCCAGGGCTGACCCACAGCAAGTACCCTGCATTCACCCTGACATGACAGGGCATGGGCTGCCAGCTTGGCTCTGGACTTGGAGCACACTGCCAGCCTCTGCCAGCCCTAGTTCCTGCTGGGCCAATCAGTGTATTTTCTCCAGATGCAGGGAGGAATGGGGAATTCCCCACAACAAGAAACCGAGGTGTTCTATCCTGTGAAAAATCACACAAGGCCCTAATTTAAATTCTTCACACCTCACAAGAGTGTGGAGGTGCTAGAATCATTCTCATTTATCTGGCTTCAGTGGAGGACAGCAAAGGACAGGAATAGTGCTTGGCCTTGAACCTGGGGAGCTGGGGAGGTATGACCTTGTTCACGGTGAAAAAACACCTTAGTCAGGGCAGTGGCAAATGAGAAGTTGTGACAATCTAGATAGGGACCAAATAGAAGTCTATTTGCTCTGACTGTGAAGAAAGTGTTTATGAAGCTAACGAGAAATATAAACAAGAACTGGAGGGGAATGCTACTGCTTCTGAGTGTGCTTGATATGCTAATTACAAATTATGCTTGTCTTTTTGTTTTAAAGCTGGTCCCCTTAGGGATTTATATGTTAGCTAGTTGCAATGAGTACTTGAAAGATAGTAGATGGGACTTCTTTAAAAATATGTTATAGTTTAAGCAAGCATTTACTCATTCATCCATTTATTCAATAAATATTTACTGAACTCTTATTTTGTGACATGAACTAGGCAAGGTGCTTACGGGAAAATAGGGAATGGAATAGAGGAAGCCCCTGCCCTCAGGCACTTCTGTTCTAGTCAGGGAAACCATGTTCTGGTTGGACAGAGATGGTGTAACTTGCTATAGTTTTAGAAACAGAGTGAGGACATCGTAGAAAGCACATTCAAGGAAAGCCATCCTTCTTGCTCAACCTGGGTACAAGAGGCAGCATATTAGGCCACACAATAACTGACATCCTGATCTTTTTAAGATTTCCTTGCAATGCCTGAGAGATCTAAGTTCAAATCTTAACCCTACCACTTATTAGCTATGGGACTCCGATAAGTCCCATAACCCTAGTGAGCCTCAGAGAATAAATCTGCAAAATAGGGATACCAGTTTGAACCTCACTGGATTTTAAGTACTAAATGAGATAAAGGACTTAAAACACTTGTCTCAATAGAGAAAACAACATGTGGTGGCCAGTATTATTATTAGCTTTTATTTCTAAAGTATGAGAAGTTCTGTAATATTCTGAGCTTTAGTGTTATTTCTCGTAGCATATGCAAACAGGTGCATATATGGGAAAAATATATTTTAGGTTTCTTTCAGTCCTCCTTCAAATTCCAAAATAAGGACATCAGGACAAGTCACTTTGCTTTTCTGGCTTCCTCAGTTCCCCCAACTTCAAGGCTGGACTTAGTGATCTTTAAGATCCTCTTTGCTTTCTTTCCTTTCTTATTTGTATGATTTTATTTCTTTTTATCCCCCTGGTTTACTATTTTTCTCTACTCTATACTCCCTTCCTCCCTCCTCCCCTTGGAGGAAACATTACACAGAAGATTCTTGTGATTTTGGGTTTACTCAAACCAGAAATATTCACTCTTACTTTTCAAGCTTTGACTCCTGACATGCTACCTAGGGTTCTTCACTCTTACCTTCCAGTGAACTGTGGGATCTAACTCCACCTTAAGGATCTT
Organism: Plecturocebus donacophilus; assembly: GCA_004027715.1. Lineage (NCBI taxonomy): Eukaryota > Metazoa > Chordata > Mammalia > Primates > Pitheciidae > Plecturocebus > Plecturocebus donacophilus. Next base: position 11,604 of record PVKP010038857.1, read on the forward strand.
GTCAGCTTAACCACTGTTCTCTCCTCAACTTGGTAACTCCTGTCAAAGTTTCCTTTCATCCACAGGACACCTTTGGGGTTCTTCAGAATATTTGTAATGGAAGATGGGAGAGCTTTTGCATTAGTCCGTTTTCACACTGCTGTAAAGATACCTCCGGAGACTGGGTAATTTATAAAGGAAAGAGGTTTAATTGACTTACAGTTTCACATGTCTGGGGAGGCCTCAGGAAACTTACAATCATGGCAGAAAGTGAAGGGGAAGTAAGGACCTTATTCACATGGTGGCAGGAGAGAGAAGAATGAGTGAAGGGGAAAGAGCCCCTTACAAAACCATCAGATGTTGTGAGAACTCACTCACTATCACGAGAACAGCATGGGGGGAACTGCCCCCATGATCCAATCACCTCCCACCAGGTCCCACCATTGACATGTGGGGATTATAAAAATTGTAACTAGAGAGGAGATTTGGGTGAGCATACAGAGCCAAACCATATCAGCTGTCCTCAGTGGTGAAATTGGAGGTGGATTCATCCTCAGACATTCATCCAGAGCCCATGCCCAGGTGTGGATAGAAATGCATACACTTGCATTCTGGGTTGACATACATGCTCTCATATACTCTTTATCTGCTCATTTCTTTCTGCTGTCCTTTGGCTCCAACATTTCACGTTTACCTGCAAGAAGGCAGACCTCTGGTGGAAAGGCAAGTTGTGTTTTGGTGCTTCAATGATGTTGTATTTTATTCTGCTTCTCATGAGGCCTTTATTTCCACCCAAAGTAAACCTGAAATCCTAGTGTTTCACTCCTCTTTCTAGATATTTATTGGGGATTAACATGCAATTGAAATAGATCTAGGAAGTTGGTATGGAAACTGGAAGCTGTTCCTTTCTGAAGAGAGGCTATTGGGATATTTCTTGGGTGGGCAAGAAAAAAGTAGTTGACAGTTTTAGAAAGTCTAAAGTTTTGACCTATTTGTTAAGCAAACATGATTTGATTATTTAGAATACAGACCAGAGCAGAAATGACTCCTAGAAACTTCCTTAATCACTGCTCCATTCTACTCTAGACACCCCCAGCCTCCTGAGATCGCATCTATCACAGTCCAGACTATTTGTGCATATGATTTTTGGTTTACTTGTGTATCAGCTAAGAAACAGGTGACATGCTCAGAGTGGGTAATTTAAGGAGTATTTAACAAAAAGTAACCATTTACAAAGATGTGGACATGGCTTAGGGAAACCAAAAAAAGATAACACAGTACCCCAGAACTAGTTACATTGGGAATCCTTGCTACTTCAGGTCTGCTGGGGAAAGGGAAGGTAGTGGTTACCTGATAGGAGCTGTGACTCTTGATAGAGAAACTCAGCCATCACTTAGTGTGTCTGTTCAGAGGGAGCTTGAAATGAACATCCTGTCTTCATCATCTTTCTACCCTCTGATCTCCCAGCACCTCCCACTGACCAAACCCAACCTGGAGCCAGAAGGCAAGGTAGCCCACTGAAGTGCTTCAGCAGCCTTCCAGAACACAGAGTAGAGTCAAGAAGAGTAGAAAGTAAATGTCAGGGTGATGGGAAGAGGGGATGAGTGAATAGAATATATTCAGCAAATTGTCTCCCTCACTAGCCTATGAGAGGCTTTTCAACTGGGTATGTGGTTTTCATTTTGTAGCCCAAGCCCATATTCAAGCCCTGACAATAGAAAGTGTGCCAGAAATTCCTCTACCAGACAGAAAGAGCTTCATAAACTCTGAATAAATGAATGGATATAGGGATGGTAAACAGAGGAATAATTAAATGACCAAATGACTGAATGACTGAAAAGTAGGATGACAAAAGTTTTCCTACTGGAAAAGATTAGCTGCTCTAGTAACTACCTAAGAACAATGTGTAATTAACATATCAAAGATAGTTCTAAAGGTCTTAAAAGACTTTGTCTCTTCTGCAGCTTAAGCAGTCAGCACAGAAGCTTGCGTACAGGGTGAAATCGCTTCCTTCATAGCAGAGATTAAGCACCTCCCACCTCCTGTTCCAAAGATCTCAAATTCTGAATTAGAAGAGACATGAATTAATGAGTTCTTCATGTAACAAGAAAAACCTCTTTTAATAACTAGGAGTTAAACAGAGTTTGGATCCCTGCTGATCTTATTGGCAAAATTAAATAAAAGTGACATTCTGCTGGCCCAAGCAAATTAGCAGCCAGCCTGTGTAAAGGCTCAGTTAACCCGAGACATTGTGTGATGTATTACCCATTGTTTGACGTACTTTCATAAGAGCAAGACGAAGTGTCCCATCCTTTAGACTCTGGTAATGTGCCTCATTGTTAAATTCAATAGAAAAAGCGATTCATACTGTGGTATGATTGAAAAGAAAATTGAATCCTTTTGATGTTATAAATGTGTCTATTACTGCGTGTGCACACAAATTTTCCATGGAAATTATGGTGAAAGTAGTGATTCTCCTCGAAAAATGCATTAGTGTTGACACATTCAATTTTATCTGCATCAGAATATAAATACCCTTTAACCATAGTCAAATTGTGCGGAATGTATATACCACATCTGCATAAGTCACTTGTCTATCCATCTATCGAAAAAAAAATGCATTGAGCCTGAGAGCTATCCTGGTTCTCCATTTGCAGTTTTAAAAAAATATATTATTAAAAGCATTGGTGCAAGATTTGTGTGAAGGTCTTTTTAATTTAAAAAACAGTTTCAAAAAGCAAATGTCTGTAATTTCACGTCCTGATTACACAAAAGAAGTTTGAGAGCTTGGAGAGACCTGGTGAGTTGTTGTCTGAGTGTCATGCCAGCATGGACCACCAGGCCATTACTGCTCATGCACTGAGTGGGCATGGAATCTTTTTATAAGGACATAGGTGGTGTGCTACTCAACTTGGCATTGTGGTTTCAAATCCCTTCACTTACAAGCCAAATGAGGACAGTAAACTGCTGGCCACTTCTTGCCTTCTTCCCCCTAAGTGCTACCCGTTTTTTGGTTCTGCTCCTGTATTCTCCTGCTCCTCCCTAGATGTGGAAATCCAGGAAGCACCTTCTCCTCTCTGGACTTCAGCCTCCTCTTTGCAAATCAAAGGGATGATTTCTATGTCCTTCAAAGATAAATGTCTGATACTATTTGAATGCATTATGCTCTTTTTTGCCTTCATCCCTGTATGAATCAGGACTTTTTGGGTTACAAACAACAGAAAATTTAACCCAAAATGACTTTGGAAAAATGAGAATGTATCATTCCTTTGCCATCCCACACTCCAAAAAAAAAAAAGATCAGAGGTAAATCTGGCCGTGAGCATCAGAACCGGGTGCTTCTCTTAGTTCTTCTGTCTCAGTGTTGACTCCATCCACAAACTCTCTTGGTGATCCCTTATCCTGATGACAAGATGGCTGCACTCATGTTTATATCCTTTCTATTCCAAATACAGCAGAACACACACACACACACACACACACACACACACACACACACAACCATGAATGTATTTTTGAGCAATATTCCTGGATCTGGCTCTCCCGTCAAGTCAGTGCCCATCCCTGAACAAGTCATTACAGCCAGTAGCATCTGATGCTCTCATTCGCTAGGCTGGGGTCACATCCACCCTTGGAACTAAAGGGAGAGAGCTCAACCCAAGGCATATGGACTGAGAGTGGGAGAAGAGTAGTCATGCCAATAAAGCTCATATTTCTGTATTAAAAGAAGGGTAAATGTACACTGGTGGGGGTGGAGAGATATACATGCTATAATATATTTATGCAAGCAGTTTCCACTGCCTGAAATACCTCCTTCTCCTTATCAGTGTGGTGGATCTTTGCTTATCTTTCAAGATCAAGTGTAAATAACCTCTCTTTACTGAGCCTTCCAAATTCCTAACTGGCCTCTGTACTCTTAGTGCTGAAACATACCTCTGCTATAGAACCTGTCATACTCACCCCCTCTCTCAACAAATATGTACTAAGCACCTACTAAGTACAAAACACTGCCAGTTCTAATTTCCATTAAAGAGCTGGAATGCCAAGATCTATGTGTGCTGGTACATGACATGCTGGAAGGGAAACCTGGGACAAATTCAGGAAGGGGTCAGTGAAAAAGCTGGCAGAAGAATAGCAGAAACTAGCAGAAAAAGGTGACTGCATAACTGGCTTTTCCAGGAGGGTATTAGAAAAACCAAGACCAAGGTTGCACTTGGATGTGGCAAATTTTGTCCAGTTCCTGGGAAGATTTGAGAATCAAGAGAGAAATATTCTGGAATGCAGGGCAGAGTACAGCCGCTGAAGCACACAAAAAAGTTAGTGTTTAAAGCAAGCAGTTCATCCACAAACAAGGTGGATAGTGAGCAGGATGCAGGGCAGGGGTCCCAACACACCCAGGATATTGAACTCAAAAGGACAGGAAAGAAGTCTGGTCTCTTCAAGCAGGACGTTGGTCTAAGAACCACCTGCCTGACCTTGACCAGTGAACATTAGCCTGGACATTCTCACCTGATGCTTCCAGAGACTAAGCTTATAGAGATTTAGGGGTAGGCTGGCCTTGTTTTAAAACTTTAGCCTCATACCTGTTTTTCACTCTCTTCACCTCCTAACCTATTCTATATCCTACATGGATTGGGTTTCTTTGGCTTGCCTTTCATTTCCAGTCCACTCCTTGCTTGAAGCCGGAATTGCCCTTCCTTCTTCCTTCCCTTGTTCCACGCTTCAGTGTCCCTTGCCATACCCATCAGCTGTCTCTGCTCTGAGTTTCTTTGAATAGCCAGTGTACCCACCTTAGGTCTAGTCCTGAGCTCACACATTGGCTCCTCCCTCTTGCCCTTCCAACCTTTTCCTGACACTCATTAGCATCATCAGTGTAGAGCCTGACAATTTTACACTGAAGGAGGGATCAACATGCACTGTTTTTCTTTTTCATCTTTTATTTTAGATTAAGGGGGTACATGTGCAGATTTGTTACAAAGGTATATTGTGTGATGCTGGGGTTTGGAATATGATAAAAATCTTTCACCTAGGAAGTGAGTGTAATACCCAGTAGGTAGTTTTCAACCCTTGCCTCTCTCCCTCCCCTCTCTGGTTCCTAGTGTCTGTTCCCATTTTTATGTCCATGTGTACACAAGATTTTACTCCCACTTATAAGTGAGAGCATGTAGTATTTAGTTTTTTGTTTCTTTGTTAGTTTGCTTAGGGTAATGGTCTCCAGCTGCATCTATGTTGCTGCAAAGAGCATAATTTCATTCTTTTTGATAGCTGTGTAGTATTCCATGATGTGTATGTACCACATCTTCTTTATTCAATCCACTATAGATGGGAACCTCAGTTGGTTCCATGTCTTTGCTATTATGAATACTGCTGCAATGAACGTACAAGTGCAAGTGGGTTTTTTTTGTTGTTTGTTTGTTTGTTTTGGTAGAATGATTTATTTTCTTTGAGTCTATACCTAATAATGGGAATTCTGGGTCGAATGGTAGTTTCAACTGTTAGTTTTTTGAGAAATCTCCAAACTGCTCTCCACAGTGGCTGAATTAATTTACATTCCCACCAACAGTGTATCAGCATTCTGTTTTCTCTGCAACCCAGCCAACACCTGTTGCTTTTTGACTTTTAACAAAAGCAATTCTGGTGTGAGATAGTATCTCATTGTGATTTTGATTTGCATTTCTCTGATGGTTAGTGATGAGCATTTTTTCATGTTTGTTAGCTGCCTGTATCTCTTTTGAGAATTGTTCACCTCTGTTGCCCACTTTTTAAGGGGATTATTTGTTTTTTTTGTTTGTTTGTTCATTAGTTAAGTTATGGATTCTGAATATTAGGCCTTTGTCAGATGTATAGTTTGTGAATATTTTCCCCCATTCTGTAGGTTTTCTCCTTACTTTGTTGATAGTTTATCTTGCTGTGCATGTACTATTTCTAAGCCTATCCAGCCAGCTCTGTATCATTGATAACAGTCTGAAGCCACTAGAAGGCAGAATATGTGGGGTTAAGTAAATGGAAACAAATAGACTTGGGTTTGAATCCCAGATATGCTGTTGGTTAAGCAACAAAGGGCAGACTTTATAACTACTTATTCAGCAGACAGTAATTGAAGTTCTCCTATTTACTATCATTGTTGAGGCTATAGGGAATATAGCAGCGAACACAACAGCTTCATATACATCTTCTGCATGTGATAGTCGCCTTTTAGGGACAGTGGACATGACTCTTATTTCAGTAATCATAGTACTTATTACAGTGCTTGGCACTTAATAAACACTTAATACACACACTTGATGTAAGGTTGAGAAATAGAACCTTGTGATTCTTATCACGGTGACATTCACCTATTTTTATTTAACAGAATTGAATCTTTGCAGAAGGTCAAACATTTATTTCTATAGGTTCTCAGGACAACAGCACTAAGTCAGAACTTTATCTGTTTTGCTCCACGTAACAGCCCAGCCCAGACTGAATGACCCCTCAGAGGCAGCTCTCATAAGGAAGTGGGGCCCATCTTTTTGATAGTGCAGAACCTCTTCTAACCGACTGTCAGCATGGTCTCCAGTTAGGTCCCCAGGAGCCATCAGCACAGGCCAGTTTACAGAATCAGAAATTCTCTGGAATTTGCTATTATGATTACTGCTGCAGTGACATGCAAGTGCAGGTATTTTTTAGATATGAGCTGTAATGCCTTATTTGACTTCACTGTGTCCAGTTCTTTATTTAGTCTAAATATCCTTGGCTGTGGCTGACCAGGCTCCTCTAATGACAGGGAATCCACTCAGAAGCAGCCCATCACATGCTTGCACAGGTCTGACTGAGCTATGATCTACTTCCTCCAGTTTTCACCCACTGGTTTTGATTCTGCTGTGAGAGATTTCCTAAACTGTACTTACCAATGTCCTTCATTAATTTACTCACTGTATATTTATTGGGTATCTATGTGACAGATACTGGGATAAATTAGTGGAAAAAACATGCAAAGATACTTATTTTTGTGGAGGGAACTGGAGGAGGGAGTTCTAGGTAAAGAAACAGTTGGTGCAAGGGTCCTGGGGTAGGAGTGTGTTTAACTTGTTTTAAAAAGGAAAGCAAAATGAATAGTGTGGCTGAGAGGGAGAGTAGAAGGAAGTGACATCAGAAAGCTATCAGGGTCAGATCACGGAGGGCCTAGTACAATATTCTAAGGACTTGGGATTTTACTCTTCAGCCCACCATCCAAGTCTTGAGTGATTGTAGGGAGCAAAAAATTCATTGTCAGTCTATGGGGAAAATGAGGCTAGAATTTGATTTGTTTTAGAAATCCTGAGTTCTCATGAAATTACCAGGTTCCCTTCACCAGTTTATCCCAGGCTGTAGGAGTAGATTTCTGCCACAGTTCCTTACTAATAATTTTTGTTTACCGGCTAACTCTGCTGAGGCACCTGACACCCTGGTGATATGGACTAAATTTGTGCCTATAACTGCGGGTGACAGTAGGAGAGGTACAGGGATGAAGACATGAAGGGGGGCAGAGAGGTGGAGAAGGGGAGGAGGGGAGAGTTTAGTGCTCAGGAACAGGATCTGTGAGTCCAAGTGCTTGATTTGAACCACAGCTTTGCTACTTACTATCTGTGTAGCACTGGGTAGTTATTTACTTGCTCTGAGCCTCATTTTTTGTATCTGTAAGATGGGAACAAGAATGCATGTTCCACAGTGCACTGTATGATGCTGTATATAAATTGCCTAGCATTGAATAATCTCTTACTAAGTAGTTGCTGTTACTCTACTGGACATTTCTTGCAAACCCTTTCCACCTGGGTTTGGAACACAGTTCTTTATCCTTCCGTGCATTAGCGGGGTCTCCATTTCCTCAGTGCCATGATGCTACTGCACATTTAGACTTTCAGAGACACCAGACACCTAGTTCTTGGCTGTCCCTTACCACAAGAGGGTACTACTTACCAAGAGCTGACTTGGACCCTTACTGGCTCTTAAACCCTGTCTGAGATATGCCCCATGTCACCATATACATTTGGACCTGGAATATTGGTTGATTGTCATTTCCCCTCACGAAGGAACAACTGGAGAATTTTCGTATTTATGCCCATGTTGATTCCCCCCCTTGTCTAATCCCCGGTCTCACTCTCCAAGCTTGGCTGGACCCAGACAGTGGTCACATCTTAACAGAATCATGCCACCTGCCTACCACATTCTTCTTAATCCAGAAAGCCCTTTCACCTCTCAGATAAAAATAACCAGGACAGTGGCCCTTCCCTAGGGAAAAAATCCCTTGTGGCATTTCTCTGCCTCTCGCTCCTTTCTGTCTCTCTCTCCATATGGCAGTCTCTGCCTCTCTCATGCATCACGTGAGCATTGCCTTGTAAATTGTTCGGAATCCAAGTCTGGGTGGGATATTTACCCAGAGCGAATTATGGCTGGATGCATTCCTATGTCAACATGTGCCACGCTCATTTCTTATAAAGTAGTTCATTATTCTGTGGGGCATAAATAGTATTACCAGATTGATATGATTAAAGCTAGTGAGTCATTAATTAGCATCTAATTAAAAGAGATGAGTTACATACCCATGTACAGTAGCTAATGTTATTTTTTCTTTGAAAAAGAAATGATTAAGTGTACAGTGATTGTGTTTTCAAAGAAACCACACCAAACCACGTGTTCAGTTCTCGAAAGATGCAGGGACAAAGTCGGCCCTGAGGCGTCAGAAAATTGAGTTTGCTACTTCCCCAAGATGTGGGTGCTAATGTGGGCTAGGGCTTTTCTTGTCACAGGAAACTGGATTGAGTTTTATGTAATTTCCAGAAATGTCAACAGGGCAACTAGCAGAGCAGCTTCCTGGTGCTCGAAGCCCAGGCTCCTATATTGTGTCTCCTCCCGTTTCACCTCCTCCTGTGATATCTACCTGCCACATGTTCTCACATTCTTTATCTAATTTAATTCCCACACCATCCATATTCCTTTTCCTTTTTTTTTTTTTTTTTAAGTCT
>PVKP010038858.1:0-20569 GCA_004027715.1 Plecturocebus donacophilus
TGGTAAATATATTTTAAGTACAGCATTCAATTTAATATTTTAAGGGAAGCTATATGATAAATATATTTGTATATAGGTTGGTGTCACTAAAAGGTGGTCTAATGGTATTTTTCTTGAGAACATCTTAATATGAGGAAAAGCACATTGCAATGTCAGGAATCTAAAATAGTTACATATAATTTGTTTCATTCAAAATTATTATTATGTAGTAGATAAACCAAGAAATCATTTATATTAAAGTATACCAATAAAACAAAACAGTGTCAATATAACACATATCTAGATTTTATTAATCTGGTTCAAACAAGAAAATAACAAAGAACTATTTCAATGGGAGAAAAATCAGTTTTAAAGATAAATAATACATATTCTATAAGAATTATACATTTTCATAATTAGGAACAATGCAAAGCTAGCTATTCACTTACTCATTCTTTTACTTACATTCTCTGTGCTATTGCTCAGAGATTTGAGTTGATTTGGACCCAAAGCACACATTTTGGGATAGTAAAATATAAATCAAAGCAGAAAATTAAGATCAGGGAGAAGGCAAATATAGAAACCAAACAGGGATGCCAGACTAGTGATCAGTGTTTTTTTCTACTTATTAAAGTTGTTGCTTTTTCATAATTGCACACATATAACTATTGAATAAACTGTTATAAACTATGTAAATACCACTGCAATGGTTTGATACTTTATGTAATTGGTGATAGAACAATACCTCTGTAGACTACCACAGAAACAGTGTGTCCTATATGACATGGATATGTTACCATATGGGCTTATAGGGTAGCCTTATTAATAAATAAAGTCAAATACTTCTGGGGCCATTGTACTTTTTAGTTTATTTGACCATGTCAGTATAACCAACATTTAGAAAGAAAGTTCATAAAGGAAAATAATTGGATTGGAGAGGGAAAATGTGAGAGGACAGAGTGTTAAAGTAATTAGAAGTTTAGCAGAATTTGATAGAATCAATGAGAACATTTCATTCTGGTTCTTCCCATTCCATTCTGCGCAAAAATCATCACTGTTGCATCTTGTGCTTTATGATTTTTGACAAATTATTTATCAAAAAAAGAACCTCAGTAAACAAATTCATTGTTAATTCTCAAGAGAGTGAGCTTGATAGTGATGTTTAAACTTTGTTACTAAATACCAGCTCTGCAAAAATAAATACCTGCTTACAGATCTTTAGTAGTGCATGTATGCCTAAATACATAGCTGCATAGCTGAGGAAGAATAAATATAATTGGCTAAAGCAAAATTTCAGTTGATATTTGGCTTTATTACATGCCTTTAAATTTAGGATTTTCTAAGTTGTATGCTATCCTCTTTTTAAAAATTCAATTTCTTTAGCACATAAACTGATATTAATATCTCATATTTACATAGCATGCTATAGATTTAAACATAATTTCCAAAATGTAACTGTCAATAGAAAGTATTGGTTAGGTATGGTGGCTCATCCCTGTAAGCCTAGTGCTATGGGAGGCAGAGGTGGGAGGATCGCTTGAGACTAGGAGTTCAAGACCAGCCTGGGCAACATAGCAAGACCCCAACTCTACACAAAATATGGAACTAACCAGGCGTGGTGGCGCATGCCTGTAGTCCCATTCACTCAGAAGACTGAGGCAGGAAGATCACCTGAGCCCAGGAGGCAGAGTTTGCAGTGAGCTATGATTGTACCATTGCACTCCAGCCTGGGCAACAGAGTGAGACCCTGTCTCAGAATTTAGAAAGCACCATTCCTATGTTCTAGATGAGGAAACTGAGTCCCAGGAAGGTTAAAGAAAATGTTCCCAAGATCGCAAAATCAAAATGTAGCTGAATGCTATATTTCTTCCTATTTTCATTTCCCATCATATTTTTAAGTAGCATTTAGAATAGAGTCTCTAAACCATGTATGTATGCAACCTTTTAAACAGAACTTGAGTTGGTTCTTTTTTAAACAACTTGGATACATTAGCTAATCTCGAGAGGTTATAGTAGTATCTGTGTTTGTTCATGGAAACTCAGAACAGAACTCAACACATAGTAAGAGCTCAGTAAATGTAGACCATTATGATTAACAGGACCACTAATCTTTATAGTCCTTTCGTTGGTCCATAAATAACCCCAATTTTTTTGTTGGGAATTACTTTTCTGAATTTGAATTCAAATTTCTTTCCTCCAGTGGGTCATCAGTTTCATTCATTGATGTAGATTTTTTTCAACCCACCTTTCATCCTTTATTTATGTGTTGTGTGTGTAGCTATGTATACCTAATTTGGGCTTGGGCTTTGTTTTTTATTAATTATCTGTGGAATTTTTTTTTTTTTTTGAGTCGGAGTCTCATTCTGTCGCGATCTCGGCTCACTGCAACCACTGCCTCCCAGGTTCAATCAATTCTCCTTCCTCAGCCTCTCAAGTAGCTGGGACTACAGGCGCGTGCCACCATGCCTGGATAAGTTTTTGTGTTTTTAGTAGAGATGGGGTTTCACCATATTAGCCAGGATGGTCTCGATCTCTTGACCTCATGATCCACTTGCCTCGGCCTCCCAAAGTGCTGGGATTACAGGGGTGAGCCACCGTACCCATCCAATTTTTGTATTTTTTTTTTTTTTAGTAGAGATGGGGTTTCATCATTTTGGTCAGACTGGTCCCAAATTCCTGACCTCAAGTTATCTGCTGGCCTCAGCCTCCCAAAGTGCTGGGATTACAGGTGTGAGCCACCCCACCCGGCCCTGTTCAAATATTTTGCTCTCTTTTATTCAGTCCCTGTGTCAGTTTGAGTCCTCTAGGAAGCAGAAGCAAAGATAGACATCTACAGAGACATTGGTTATGGGGAATGCCTGTAAAGGAGAAAAGTGATTGGGGTAGATAAGAAAAACCTGCAGGCCTTAGTGCAGATTTGACACCTGTGAAAAGAGAGCAGGAAGAGTTTCAGGGTGAAAGTCTCTCACTGCAATGCAGCTCTTGTAACCGTTTTTTTTTTTGGATGCCGGTGATTGTTGTGGGTTTTTGGCCTCCAACCTCTTAAGGAATAAGTGGTGGGGCCCCTGCAAGTGGACCGTATGCTTGTAAAGGGAATATTGGACCCAAAAAAGTGTTGCAGAAAGGTGATTTTATTTAGGTAGAGAAAAGAGAAAGAAAGGCGGAGAAAGGCTTCCAGGAAGAGTGCGGAAGGGGATATCCCAGAGGGGCAATCCCGGAGGGAGCTCCCACCGTGTGGGAGAGGATTCTAGAAAGCTGGAAATCCAGCGCAGGTAAGGGAGCACCGACTTTTATCCTGGGAGAAAATCCCACCTCCTCTAAGACCCTGGGCTAATGAAAGGAGTTCCTTAGAACTTCTGCTCGAGTGATTGACTTAATTTCTTCCCGCGCCCGCGAAATTCAAACATAAACCGTTGAATCTCCCAGATGCCGAGAGATGAGCGGGGGGCAGGGCGCTGGGACATTCTTGCCCTTAAAACCACGTCCCCTCACGGCCCCGTAAAGAGAACACATTCCCTCATTTCCCCCTTTGAACAGGAAAATTCAACACATTCCCTCACTCTGAGACAATCTCAGCTGGCCAGAATAAAGAACACCTGTCAGAGTAGTCCTGAATTGGGTGGGCACAGTCAGGCCCTAGACGCCTGCTATGTTCAGTTGCTCTCCGGGAGCTGACCTGGAGAACCTGGCCTTGGTGTGAACACTGCAGTGGACCCAGGGGCGCTGCAGCTGTCTGCCGACTACTCTTCCTGTAGCAGTTTCTCTTGAAGGGAGATCTGGGTAATGTACTTCCATGGCCATCACAGTTGTCCATTGTTTTCTCATGGATATGAAGGAATCCCCGATATATTTTGAATATTAATCCTTTATTGGTTGAAATGTTGCAAATATCTATGGCTTGCCTGTTAACTTTGAGATGTCATTCATAAAAAGGGTACTTATCAATGGCTGAGTCTAAGTGTTTTTTGCCTCATAGGCTGCATATTTTGTGGAATATGGAATAGTCTAAAAAGAACTCTACGTAAAATTGCTGCAAGATTTATTCATATGTCACTTGCTGTCAAATTCCAATCAGACACGATATAATGTAGATAGAAATTTCAGCATCTCTGAGTTTTTGTCAAATATCTGCTGGCTGATTGCATTATTTCTTAAGTCAATCTGTTGGCCACACACTTACTGCGCAATATGGTCCATTTGTAACAGAACAGGGACTTTTCCTGTTAACTGAGAATTAGACTGGGATTGCTTAGAGACCACAGATCTGGTTCTGCAGTGACTGGTGCCCGTCATCCTTTCTCTGTCTATATAAGAAGTCTGAAAGTCAAGAGAATGAGAAAGAGTTGGGAGTTGTCAGCCTAGTGGAATTGGTGGGAAAAGGGAGGAACCCAGAGAATCTCTTCTAAAAATTGGGAATAATTGACTAGAAGAACAGACTGTTATTCTGTTTCCTGGTTAAGAGAAAACTCCTCATACCCACATTCTCTCACATACCTACATGTCCTACACGTGAAGCATGGACCACCCTTCTTGGTCTTTTCCAGGATGTTTGTCTAGCACACAGTCTTGAAAGTTAGAGATGGTATATCCCTCTAGAGCAAACGGCATGAATGCTTGCTATCTAGAATTATAAAGACAACTGCCTCTAAGCGAAAGTTAGGCTCCCTGAGTGCCTGTCTTAAAAGATTTGGGTTCCCTAAGCTCAAAGTTTCTTGAAATGCAGTTCACTTCATGTGTAGGTGTCATCTGCCCCTCTTCATGACTCCTTGTGGGAACTGGGGCTTGAGGAGCCGGCACAAAATTGATGATACTCTGGCTACTGCTCTTGCTGTGACTAAACTGTTCTTTGACCCAGGAGTCTTGTGTTTCTTACCAACATCCTTGGAGCTATGTCATGCTAACTGCTTGGCTTGCAAGTAAGTTTTAGACCCTTCAACGTTCTTGACAATTTGCTTATGCAGTCAACGTGAGCCCTTCCCTGAAAAGGGAATCAGGGAAAGATGGCTAGACAGAAAGAAGACATTGAATGGACCAGCTTGTAGAACCACCTTGTAGAACCAAATTGTTTGTTGCCACAATAATGTCCCATAACAAACAAAATGAAATGTTGGTGGCTACCACAAACACTTATTGCACTCCAGAGTTTCAGCTGATCTGGGTTAGGTTCACTCATTTTTATGAGGGGTGATGGCTGTTGAGTGACTTAGGAATCTATCGACTAGGATAGCTTTGGCTTTTCTGATCTTGGACCAGTGGGTCAACACAAACACGGCTTCTCATGGTAATGGCAGTGAGCAAGAACATGCAAGGCCAATTGCATCAACATTTTTCAAGTTCCTGCTTGTGTCCTGTTTGCTAATGACCCATTGGCCAAAGAAATCTCTAAACTCCGAAACAGCCTTGATTAAAGAAAATAAAATTATCTTGGAAGAAAGAAATCCAAAGGCAAGTCTAGAGTTGAGGAACAGGGAAGTAAACTCCATGTCTTTAATGAAAGAGTCTGCAAGGTCATGTTAAAGGGTGTGGACAAGGGAGGGTAAAGAACTGGAACTCTTAATGCAACCAGTCTTTCAACAGGACAGGATATGTGAGTTTCTGTGAGTCCAGTGAGAAGGAAGGAATAGAGCTGGGTTTGAGTCATCTGCTTAGAATACTACTTAGGATCACTTCCTGCCAGGAAAGGGGACTCCAACAGCTGGAGACTGTGGTTATCCCACACATGGTGGGAGCTTTTGAGTAAAGGGGACATAAAGGGATTTAATTGGAGCCAGCTCTCCCATGGTTTAGGGAACTGTATGGTGAGGAAGTCCTTAACCATTGCCAAAGAACTCACATAGGCACCACATTAGAGAGCCAGTGTTTTGGATGCCTGGGACAGTGGGTATTCATGACCAGTCCCAAAACAAGAACTAATGTACAGAGAACTACCTTCCCACCTGGTCAATTTCCCTGAATCCCTCTTTCTTCGCCTCTGTCCCTGTTAAACCTATACTTTGAAGAGGAAGGAAAAAGGGAGCTAAGTGAGTAGACTGCACCTCTCTTTACAATTTAGTGTCTTTGCCTACTGGTCAAACATGTACTAGGGGAAAGAGGGAGAGGAAACTGAGAAAAAAGTGACTGCATCCTATGGAATCTGAAATCTGCCTAAGATGTTGTTAACAAAGTGTGTTTGATTAAAGAAAACTAAACCATTTTATATTTATGCCTCTCCTGAATTAGAACTCCTTAATCAACCAGGTACATGATAAAATACGCTGATTGTTTAATTTTAGTTGACTGATCAGCATGTAAGGAATATGATGCTTATTTGTCTCCAATATTTAAACCCAAAAGAAATGCAAAATGTTGTCTATGGACAAATAGATTTTAAAAATAAAAGAATTCAAGGATTAATACTATATTTCTTATAGGAAGCATCATTACCAGTACACCAATAAAAGGTGACTTAACCTTGTCATTTAAAAATCAGGCTTGTAGCCTTTTTATTATAAAATTAATATGGGCTCCTTTATAGACAATTTTGGCAATGCAGCACAAAAACTTCATCCATAATCCCACAACCCAGAAATAACAACATCTGTTAATATTTTGGTGAATTTCATTTAATAGTTCTTCTCTATGTGTGTGTTTATTTCTGAAGATATTTTAGATTATACTGTATATACAATATTGTATCTTGGTTTTTTAACTCAAAATTATCATTTTTATATAACTAATAGTTATTTGAGAAATTAATTTTAATGGCTATATAAGTAACAATATGAAAGTACTATATTTTATTCAATAATTTCCCCTTTGTTGTTCAATTGTTTCTGTTCTTTCACCCTTATAAATAGTGTCAGGATGCATAACATTCTCCATAAAATTTTGACATGACTTCCAATTCTATTTCTGTTGGGCTAGAAATGGAAATTCCACATGAACAGGTTTTCTATTTAAAGAAAGAAGCCCTTAAAAAAGAAAGGAAAGAAAAATGCATTTGGCAAACTGAATTGCAAAAATTGTTTGTAAGTGAGCACATACCAATTTTATGTCCACTGTAATGCCAATGAACAATTATAGAAGCATCTGTGTCATAGCATTCTGCTAGCATAAATATAAGTTGCCAAGGTTAAAGGCAAATTAATGCATACTTGCTTTTGTCATTTTTTTGTTTACCAAATGCATGTTTTAAATATATATAAAATATACATTTAATAAAAGGGAACAAAATCTTGTCATTTGCGACAACATGGATGAACCCGGAGAACGTTATGTCAAATAAGCCAGGCACAGAAAGACAAATACCACATGATCTCACTCATATGTGGAATCTAAAAAAGTTGACCTCATAGAAATAGAGTAGAATGGTGATTACTAGAGGCTATAGGATTAAGTGGGGAGAGGGATTAAGTTATGAGATATTGGTCAAAGAATATATTAATTACCATTAGGAGTAAGTTCAAGAGATCTATTGTATAGCATGATGACTGTAGTTAATCATGATATATTCCTGAAAAATGCAGAGAGGGTATTAAATGTTCTTACCACATACAGACACACACACATACACAAAAGGTGTATGTATGCTTATTGTACTATATCTTCTGGGAACTGTTTATTTTTTGCTTTTCTAACTACCACTGGCAGTTTTTAAAAGCTCATTATATTAAGATTTACTTTTCAGATGGATTAGTAATAATCAAATTATCTAATCTTACATTTATTAAGAGCTCAGAAACTCTAGTTTTATGAAAGTTGGTTTAACTTACAAATTTATTTAGGCTATTAAGGTAGTTTGGCCTTGTAAATAAGAGGCATTAAATTGGAGCCAGAGAAATCAGATTTCAAAAGTTATCTTTACCCTGCTTCTGTCATCTGTGTTTGTACTTGACTTCTCTGAGCCCAAATTAACTCCAGTCATAAAATAGAGGACGATCCTTGTCTTCCAGAGTTTTTGTGAGAATTAAATGAGGTTATACTTAAAAGAATCCAGTACCTAAAAGATGTACAACATTTTATCTTTCTTTAAAATAAAACCATGAGAGAGTATCTAGATACACAAGGGAAAACTGATTTATGTGAAAAGCATAATTACTTTATGCCTTGGCAGTTTCTTCCCACAATGTATTAGTTTTTTTTTTTTTTTTTTTTTTTTGACACAGCGTCTTGCTGGAGTGCAGTGGCACGATCCTAGCTCACTGTAACCTTGAACTCCTGGTATGATAGTTGTGCCACCATGCCAGACTAATTTTTGTGTATGTGTAGAGATGGGGTTTCACTGTGTTGCCCCAGCTGTCTTGAACTCCTAGCCTCAAATGATTCTCCCACCTTGGCCTCCCAAAGCCCTGAAATTAAAGGCCAGAGCCACTGCTCCCAGCCCAGCTCTTCTGTTTTCTTTTCTCCTCTCCTCTTCTTTTCGTTTTTAATGGGCACCATTATGTTTCCTGTCCATAGAGGTAAAAAATCTCAAGTTAATATATAGAAACTCTTACCCTATAAACCACTTCTTCCTCTTATTTCCTCTTTAATAGGACTCCAAGTTTTGACTCAAGTTTTTCTTTCCTTCTTTTTTTCTCTTCTTTTTTTCAGTGCTTCTTGTTCTTAGTCATTCAGTGTTCTACTCAGTTCATTTTATTTGCTAACTAGAATTCTTTCTTTATCCTCAGCTAAGTGCTACTTTACTCATTAAACTCCAAGAATATCCATCTCCTGAGTGACATACTTGCATTCCGCTCAACTGGTCCTCAGAACAGAGAACTAAGTTGCATTTCCGTTTTACAAAGCAATTACAGTAGCAATGAATTAACTGAATGAAGCGGGAGGACAGGGTCTCCAGATGATGATAGTCATAAGATATTTTCTGCATTTCATATTAAAATCAGTTTGTTTTTGTACAGAAAGAAACATTGTATCCAAAACTATGCTATTTTTTTTAAACTGATTCTAACTGAAATAAGAGTGTATATTTATTCACAGAAAGGTTAAAAATCACGTGAAGGATGTCCACTTCTGAAATGATGTTGGACTAAATATCTCTCTCTCAGAGGATCTTCCTTTACAGAATACTTATTAATATAAATTGGAGCCATTGATGGTTTTGCAAATGATAAAGGAATTCTCTAAGGATAACATACAACACACAACAACATAAACACAAAAAAAGAAACTTCAGAGCTGGGCTAGAGCTTTTTGTATATGCTTGAAAATGTCTATAATAAATTTTATAGATATCAAGATAGTTGGGGAGAAGTTAGAGGGTTAGGATGAGGAAGAGCATATGTACAGATTTAATGATATTATTCATGTTCTGTATCTTAGATCAGATGATGAGAATAATTTTTATAACTTACATATTTATCACATATCTTATATACTACTATTTTGTATTTTTATGTTATTTTTTGAGACAGAGTCTCACTCTGTTGTCCAGGCTGGGGTGCAGTGGTGTGATCACAGCTCCCTGCAGCCTTGACCTTCCAGGCTCAAGCGATCATCTCACCTCAGCCTCACAAGTAGCTGTAATTACAGGCATGCACCACAATGCCTGGCTAATTTTTTTCTATTTTTTGTAGAGATGGAGTATTTTCCATGTTGCTCAGGCTGATCTTGAACTCCTGGACTCAAGGGGTCCACCTTTCTCAGCCTCCCAAAGTGCTGGGATTACAGTGAGCCACTGTGCCCGGTAGTATTACTTATTCTTAAATAAATTTTTAAAAAGTTTAAATGTACTTTTTGACTTTTTATTTTAAAATTTTAAATACAGAGAAAAGTTGAAAGAATGGTACAAATAATATTCATGTACCTTCCACTAACTTCAAAAATTGACATGTTGGCAAATGTTTAAATATCTGTCTATATACATGCATAAAATAATTTTTATACTGAAATATTTGAAAGTCATTTGCAGACATATGAAACTTCACTCCTAAATATACCACTATATATAAAACTTCTAATAATAAGAATATCTTACTTAATCACAATGCTGTTATTATGCTCAAGAAACTTAACAATAATTTCATATTATTTTATATCCAGTCTAGTAGTCAAATTCTCCCTCTTGTCTCCAAATTCTTTTGACAGATTTATATTTGAATGTATGGAATTTGATTATTAAGTTTGATCACCCTTTTTTCTCTTTTAATCTAGAACAGTCCTCCACTGGTTGGGCATGGTGGCTTATGCCTTTAATCTGAGTGGTTTGGGAGGCTGGGGTGGGAGACTCATTTGTGCCCAGAAGTTTGAGGCTGCAGTGAGCTGTGATCACACCACTGTACTCCAGCCTGGGAAACAGAATGAGACTCTGCCTCTAGAAAAAGGAAAAAGGAAGAAAAGAAAGAAAAATTATCTACCCAAATATTTTTTCAAGACATTGACTATTAGAAGAGGTTGAGCCAGTTTTCTTATGCAGTATGTCCCATCTCCTGTTTCCCATGATGTTGTTCAACCTGTTTATCTATCATTATGTCATGTATTTAGGTCTAGACTTGATTAAATTCACGTTTAACCTATTTGTCAAGAATGTTTAATTTCATTCTCAAGCTAAGTAATATTATGACTTCATATGTTATCAGGTGACACATGTCAGGTTGTCCTATTACTGGTGATACTAAGTTTAGATGGCAACTGCCAGATCACTATGTTGTAAAGGTACATTTTAGTTTCTGGAATTGATAAATAATCTTAGAGGTGATCCTAGGGCACTGCGGGAATATCCTGTTCTCCCAACAGTGTTCCATGCTATGGTTTCAGCAACCATTTACTAGGTATTGCAAAACCATGATTTTCTAATCCTGTCATACCAAACAGAAACTTTTTCAGTATGTTTTTTATTTTTAAAGTATTACAGTAGAGTGCTAGAGCTTTAGCTTATATACATGAGTTAAATTTAATATGGTTTTTATTTATTTGTATTATATAGTTAAGTTGACATAGAAGCATTATTATTATTATTATTAAGATGGAGTCTTACTCTGTTGCCCAGCCTGGAATGCAGTGGCGCGATCTCGGCTCACTGCAACCTCCACCTCCCAGGCTAAAGCGATTCTTCTACCTCAGCCTCCCAAGTAGCTGGGATTATAGACATGCACCATCACGCCCAGAAAATTGTTGTATTTTTAGTAGAGATGGGGTTTCACCATGTTGGCCAGGCTGATCTTGAACTCCTGACCTTGTGACCCACCCACCTTGGCCTCCCAAAGTGCTGGAATTTTAGGCGTCAGCCACCACGCCTGGCCAGAAACATTATTTTTTAAATATAGCACTATGGACTGAACTGTTTCCTTCTCAAATTCATATGTTGAAGGCCTAACTTCCAATGCGATGGAATTTGGAGACGGGGTCTTTGGGAGATAATCAGGTTTAGGTGAGGTCATGATGGTGGGACCCTCATGATGAGATTAGTGCACTTAAAAGAAGAGACACCAGAGAGCTCGCTCTCTCTGTGCCCCTCTACCTTTGAATATGAGACTGTGGCTCAAAGGTGGCCATTTGAAAGCCAGGAAAGAGGGCCCTCACTAGAACCTGACCATGCTGGCAACCTCACCTTTAGCTTCCACAACTGTCAGAAAGTAAGTTTCTGTAGTTGAAAGCCACCCAGTCTATGGTATTTTATTACGGCAGCCCAAGCTGACTAACCCATAGAGTTTTCTAGGTATTATAGAACTCACTGTCCCACCTTCACTCCTAACACATTTCTCGCAAATTGTGAGACATTTTCTTAGAAAAAATGACCCTCCACTATGAATTACATAAGCTGAGAAACATCGAGCAGCATATTTATTGCTATTTCTCTGTAGTCATTGCAGTGCAGACAAATGTGATACTAAGCAAAGGTTCTCATGGTTGCCTTCCCCAAGGAGCCCAGTGTAACTAACTTTTCAGTATTATTAATAATGCACATCATTGAATCTAGGTCTTTCTCCAAGATTTTAATTCCTCGGGATAAACTCTTAAAGACTGAAAAACTTGATTATAGTTATAAGCCTTTTAAAGGCTTATTATTTGAATCACTATTCACTTTCCATAAATATTGTAGTAAGTTCCACTTATGCCAGCTGTTTGCAAGTGTTCTTTTAAATACCACAATCCTCAATGCTAATCATTAGAATTTAAAATATTTTAAAAATATCGCAGGAAACATTTCATTTGTATTTCTTTGATAACATATTTTTAAATTTTCATTTGACATTTGTATTTTTCTATCACTTGTTTTTGTCATACCATTGTCAATTTTTCTATGACAGTTTCAACATTTTCTTAATGATGAATGTTGAGTGACTATCAACCAGGTTATATTTGATTGAAAATTAGTTTAAAACTTTGACTTTTGAAGAAAGCTGTTTTATCAGATACCATGGTCCTAACAGTGTTGAAGGGTCACTAGGAAATGTGGAAAGAAAGTGTTTCTTTGTATCTTGTTCCAGTAAGTTTATGTAACACATACACATGAGAATCAGGTAGGCTAAGTGTGTTTTAAGTCAATACCATTTCTAAGAGGATATTTGATTTTAATAAATATTTTAGTAATGAATCTGAAAGCATTTACAAAGTGCCCAAAGCATAGCAATATTCAGAGAGCAAGTTTTAAAACAATTCTTCCTTTGCTATTCAGCTTCTTCATCAAGGTTTACTTATGGTATTTTTATATGGTCATGCTATCAATTATCAGAGATACAAACATATGCTCCTACTGTAGAAATTTTAAAATGAAAACTTATTTGTGCCTATTCTGAGTTAGAATTTATGAAATTGAAATATTCTCTAAGTACATTTTCTGCTTTTTGCAAGATTTGCTAACTCGAAACCTCCCTTTTCCTTATGTACTTCCTCAAAGGTGAGATAAGAAAGTCAGTACTGCTTGATTACCAACTGTGCTAGATGATCTAGCTGCACACCATAGCCAAATCGCAGCTTCTTTTAATTTTCTGTAGTGAATCCATTTTCTCGTCATTCAGCCAAGATGCAGCTTCACTTTGAGGAACAAACATAGCCTTCAAGGGCTGACACATCTGAATCACAGTTTTAGCCACTAATAACATAGCCTGATACATTATCTTTACATGGCTTGGAGAAATATAGGATTTTGCTTTGGTATTTGTCAGTTACACTTTATATATTTTATTTTATTTTTGAGAGACAGAATCTTACTCTGTCGTCCAGGCTGGAGTGCAGTGGCAGGATGTCAGCTCACTGCAACTCCCACCTCCTGGGTTCAAGCAATTCTCCTGCCTCAGCCTCCCAGGTGGCTGGGATTATAGGCATGAGCCAGCATGTCTGGCTAATTTTTGTATTTTTAGTAGAGACTGGGTTTCACCATGTCAGCCAAACTGGTCTCAGACTCCTGGCCTCAAGTGATCCTCCCACCTCAGCCTCTCAAAGTGCCGGTATTACAGGTGTGCACCACCTCGCCTGGCAGTTACACTTTATTTTGCAGTTATTTTTGTATTTGGCTAATTCTGCTCACCATCCTTCCAGCATTGTATCTCTCAGAGGGCAGAGATGTGTCTCACTTATCACTATTCTGGCAGAGAGTTGATGTGAATGTTTGTATTAGGAAATTGAGTCGAGTCATCCTGTTTTTAGTTTGAATTAGAGTTATTTGAAAATAACTAATAACTATTTTGTTTTTCTAAAAACTAACTTTATAATCATGTGGAAATATAGATCCATGTTTTACAGTCCTTAGAGTTCTTCTAATGTCTGGTTTATATTCTCTCTGCTGTAATTTCTGTCTGCCATATGGGACTGAGAATAATTGTTTTCTTTTCTTTTCTTTTTTTTTTTGAGATAGAGTCTCACTCTGTCGCCCAGGCTGGAGTACAATGGTGTGATCTCAGCTCACTACAACCTCCACCTCCCGGGTTCAAGCAATTCCCCTACCTCAGCCTCCTGAGTAACTGGGATTATAGGTGCATGCCACCACGCCTGGTTAATTTTTATATTTTAGGTAGAGATGGGGTTCCCCCATGTTGGTCAGGCTGGTCTCAAACTCCTGATCTCGTGATCTATCCATCTCAGCCTCCCAAAGTGCTGGGACTATAGGCGTGAGCCACCGCACCTGACTATGAATAATTGTTTTCTATCACTTAGGTACAATCTTTTTAATACTCAAAAACAAGACTCAGTCCTTCTTAAAACTTCTTTATTTCAGTTTATATAAATTCAGTTCCTGTATTCGTTCCTTACAACCAAATTTTAAATTATACCTGTCCCTTTATGATGAACTTCCTCCAGGTTCCCATGCAGAACTTTCTGTAAGTTCTGACTAATGCACAGTTGTTTGCACAATGGTAAGTCACTTGTATACTTGTGAAATCCAGAGGTCAATAGAATCATGAAAACAAGAACAAACTTTGGACATGAAAGAAATCAGTAAAGTCCTAATAACTTTCCATGTCACCCCTCTGGGTAGAAAAATTGGGTAGCAGAGGGTTTGTTTAATACAATGCCTTTCTGTTAGTCATCTTGTGAACCTAATAGAGGGAACTGTTTCTGTTCTTCTAGTGTATTGATATAAGTAGCAAGAAAGTAAGTGGCAATTCAAATTTTGTGAAATAAATGAAATTTTCTACCAGATTAAGTTTTGAAGGACAGATTTAGTCAACAAGTTCTGTTTAATATATATGAAGATATTGAAATTGATTCACTGAACCATGCACTTAGAATTGATCCAAATATACGTTTACCTTGGGATTATAGGATACCACTCAAAACCTCTGTGCCCTAATCAGTGGTGTGTGACTAAACTACAACAAAACCATTCATTTACCTTTTTGGCCACTGAAATAGCCAAAAAGATATTCATGGCTTCATTAGTTTCAAGCTCTAATAAACTACCCAGAAATAACTGACAAAAGGTAAGATCTTCTGTACGACCTTCCAATATTTTCTCTCTGGCATGGCAAAAGGAAATCCAAACTTTTTTTGAGTCTGTTGATTTTGGGACTTGACTTTATTATGAAGCAGCAACCCTATTTTTTGTTAGTACCAGTCATTCCAGCTAAGTTTACCTAGGGGACGTGAAGAGCCCCAAATCACTGGTGGCAATTGAGTCAAACTGTATTAGTAACCACAGTGTGAGTCTGCAGTGAGAAGAAATTCCACTCACAGTGGCGTATATATGGAGAGATTAAGGTGTCTCATGCAAAAAGGCATCCACAGCAGGTGAGGATTTGGTGTAGCAGCTCAGCATTTTCCTTTGTATTTGTCTACCATTCTTACATTATTTTTATTCCCTTGCTCACGTTTGCCTTATTGTCACCTGATGGTGGCTACACTGTAAGCCCCGTAGTCACACACCATTCATGATGAAGAAACAGGAAGAAGGAAGAAGCACCAGAAGTTATCTTCATTTTCTTTTCCTTTTCTTCTTCATACATACACAAAAGTAGGAATATTTATATTGTAAATCTCCATATTTATAATATTAACATTTTGCCAATCTAGTTTCATTAGTTCCCTTCTGGCTTTAACAGGTATATAATAAAGCAAATCCCAGACGTCATATCATTTTACCCATAAATATTTTAGAATAGATCTCTAACATTTTAAGATAACCACAATATCATTATATCACCTACAACAATAGTTTCTTAATGTCACCTTATACCTAGAACATAATCAAATTCTCCTAATTTTCTCAAGTGTTTGAATCAGGAGCCAAACAATGTTGGTTGCTAAATCTTTTGTAATTTATTGAGATATAGATCCCTCTTATTTTTATGTCATTTACTCGTTCAATAATAACTGAGTTGTTTTTTTCTAAAAAGAATTCCCCACATCCTGGAAGTGGCTTTATGTTTTATTTCACATGTTCCTCTAGGGACTTGGCTAAATTGAGACATGACCAAATTCAGTTTCATTCTGGTGGTTGAAAGTATTTCAGAGACGGTGCTGATCCTATTGTTTTACATCAGGAGGCTCATACTGGCCAATGGTCTCATTTTTCCAACGTCAGGACTGATCAGTGAGTTCATGTGTGATCAGCCTGATCCATTCACTGTAAATTCCCCATCCATATTTTCACCTAATAGTTTCAGCACTTATTTTTTCATTTTCTTTTCTCTTTTTCTTCTTCCTCCTCCTCCTCCCTCTCCTTCTCTTCCTCCTCCTTCTGTTCCTCCTCCTTCTCATCCTCCTCTTCCTCCTCCAGGATCTCACTCTGTCACCCAGAATGGAGTGCAGTGGTACAATAATAGCTCACTACAACCTCAAACTCAAGGGCTCAAGCAATCCTCCTGTCTCAGCCTCCCAACTAGATGGGACTATAGGCCCGTGCCACCATGCCTGACTAATAGAAAACATATATATATGTACATGGGTAGAGCTGGGGGTCTATGTTGCCCAGGCTGGTCTTGAACTCCTGGACTCAAGTGATCCTCCCATCTCAGGCTCCCAAAAGTCTGGAATTACAGGCATAGGCCACTATGCCTGGCCAATTTTGGCACTTATTAATGATCAAGTCTTAGTTATCTTTTTTCATTTTGGAATGGAAATGTGATGATTCTCTAATTCTTTCCTTCTATCTGTTTTTATTAACAGAAACCCTTCTATAAAGAAGTGCTCTTTTTCAATCATTTGTTTACCAGAAAAACAAAACACATACAAGAAAGATAATAAATGTTTTATGTGTCCCTTTATCTATTTTTCACGGTAATAAGTTATGTCCTAGCCACTTCTAATGATAGGCCATGGGATGATTTTCTTCTAGCATTATCATTGAAGATTTTATTTTTATACACCTGCGTGTTTTTAGTAGTTAGAGTCATTCTTTTTGATGCTCAAATGGTCCAACCTTTGGCCAATGAGAGAGCATTCAAGTTGGCTCCTGTGTCCTTCTGGCATCCCATTAGTCTTTGGCAGATTACTTGCTTCTCGATACAAGGAAGGACGTTTATTTTGTACATTTCTTTACTCAGCTCTAGAATTGGTCATTTTTCCAAGATGCCCTTGTTCATTTTGGTGGGTACTAGGGTGCTTATTGCTACTGGGTTTGCCATTGTTCCTGGGTCTTTTCAGTGGACAGAATTAGGAATGTGTACTTTTTTTTTTTAAGAAAAAATACATCACGAATTTTATTATACATTTGTCTTGAGAAATTTCCATCTGTCCTTTTGAGAAAGGCTAATAGAAAGATTTGAGTGTGTACTTTTGATGTTGTGTCAATTAGAATTAACTTTTGCTTCACAGAAGAGATATACTTGTAATACTTACCAAGTAAGATCAAAGCTTTTATTGCTCATACAAATGCAATATGGTGATGCTCGTGTGGCAGCTCTGTGTTGTCATCAGTGACCCAGGCTCCCATCTTTCCTGCCATCTTTAGTATCTCAGCTTCAGTTAGCATGGGCCAGCATTCAATCTATGCATTCGTCAACTAATTAAACCAAAAAGTGGAAGACTCCAAACTGCCTATGTTTTCACACTGAATCCAGAATAACTGGTAAGCACACCCATATCCACAAATTAGCTTGACTAAGTTTGAGTCCCTTTTTCCTTGGCGTCACATACTCAGAATCTGTTTACATCTAAATTCTCCAGATTTTTGCCAACCATATTGGTGTGCACACTGTTATCTTCCCAGGTATGACTTTTAAATTGTTCCTCGAGGAATTATGGGATCTGACTGCAGGCACACGTCTAGAGAGAATGTGACGATAATGCGAGGGCATGAGGAAGAATTAAATTTCTCCTTCAGGGTAACTCCTTTATACAGGGATGTTATAAGGTTTTACAGCAAGGCAGGAACCATGTCATCAGACAGGAGAGGTTGGGATGCTTCAACTGACAGCAGGGAGGTTTAATGGAGGCTTTCAAGCTTGGAGCTGTCTGAGACCTCTGAAGTCTCCCCTATCTCTTCCTTCTCATTCTTGAAGTTCTGCTCTTTCCCACTGCATACCCTTCCTTTCACATAGGAGACCTGATACAAGCAACAAAGCGTAATTTTGAGCTGTTGTTCATTGTTAAATAGATCCATGACTGTTAAAATTAACCATCTGATTAACTCAGTCTTTGATTTCTTCATGCCCTTCTTACTGTTCTATGGCAGTCCCCAAAGCTTTCTTTTTCTTTTTAAATTTTATTTTATTTTTTCCCCATAATCCCAAAGCTTTTAATGGACTCTTAATTAGCTATTTTTGCCATCTGCCATGGACTTCTAAGAGTCCCATGTCTTAAAATTGGATGTACTTATTGGATGTACTTCCATTATATTCAGCCACAGCCAGGCAAGAATCCTGGATTCTCTCCGACCTTCTTTTTCCTGAGGGATTGTTGATGCAACCTCCATAAACTAATTTCAGAATTAGTCAGGATTCTTAGTTGCAACTAACAGAAATGGCTTTTAGCTGATACAAGCAGAAAAGAAGTATACTGAAAGGATATTGAAAAGAATCATATAGGGGGCTAGAGAAGTAGGCTCAGAAAATGGGCATGAAAAGAAGAAACTCAGCAAGAAAAATGGCTAGAATCCTACTGCAAAACTGATTTGGGTAGGACATTTCTACCACCTTCACCACACCCTGAGCACAACAACTGACAGCTGTAATACCACTAGCACCTCCAGCATGTTTGCAGTTGCTGCTGCTGCTGGCACTGCTACCACCATGCCCTTGAATACCGAATGCTACTGCAGTACTGAATGCTGATACCACTGCGGTCCTTTGCCCTGCCCTCCTGCTGATAAATCCAAACCTTTCCTGTACCTATTTTTTTTTTTTAGACAAAGTCTAGCTCTGTCACTCAGGCTGGAGTGCAATGGCACCGTTTCAGCTCACTGCAACCTCCACATCCTGGGTTCAAGTGATTCTCCAGCCTCAGCCTCCCAAGTAGCTGGCATTACAGGCGCACCCTACCATGCCCAGCTAATTTTTGTATTGTTAGTAGAGACAAGGTTTCTCCATGTTGGCCAAGCTGGTCTCAAGCTCCTGACCTCAGGTGATCCACCCGCCTCGGTCTCCCAAAGTGCTAGGATTACAGGTGTGAGACACCATGGCTGGGCCTAAGAGGCTAATTCTAATGACTGGCTAAGCCTTGATTATGCGCTGATGCCCTAACTAACACAATTCCTGGAAAGCAGGTGTCTGTCTTCTACTTCTTTAGGGGGAGATAGGCTCTGCCATCTGTAAAGACTCAAAATGTAGAGAAGTGCCCCAAACATTAAAAGGGGGTTTCAGACAAGTATCTACTATGAATTGGGAAATGCTATATATGTTCTGAAGTTGGAAATTAGGAAGAAAGAGTGGAAAAAACAAGGAGAGCCCTGAAAATCAAATAAAGGCAATTAGACTTTATTTGATAGACAGAAAAAGTCACTAGAAATTTCAAAGGAAATTTGTACAAATACATTAAAGGGGGATTTAGGAATATTAATCTGCAACAGTTAATGTAGAAGTACATTTGGATAAAGGAGATTTTAGAGGCAGAAAAACCAAAGAACATTTCAGAGAACTCTCTAAATAGAATGCGACACGTGCCTGAACTTAGATATCTCCTGCAGCGATGAAGGTGAAAAAATAGGAGACGGTATTTTAGAGATTAAATTCTAGAGCTCCCTAATAGAACCCACATCTCACCAAAGTGTTATCATATTCAATTTTCTTGATAATAAAAGTACTAAAGGCTCATTCAGAAATGTTCTCTTCCCAAGTGAACTCAGTGGCTGCCTAGGGCAGCAGTTCTCAGAGTATGGACAGCTGGGGTTTCTGAGACCCTTGTAGAGGTTCTGCAAGGTTAAAACTATCTTCATGGTAATACCAAAGTGTTATTTACCTTTTTCCATTGTCTTGAAATTTATACTGATGATACTAAAGCAATAGTTTCTAAAACTGCTCCTTAGCATGACTCAAGGCAGTGGTACTAAACTGTAGTAGGCATCTTTCATTGTATTCTTCATCCACATACTTGTAGAACACACACACATACAAAGAGAAGGAAAAAACGGGCTGGGCAAGTTGGCTCACGCCTGTAGTCCCAGCAATTTGGGAAGCTGATGTGGGCGGATCATAAGGTCAAGAGATCAAGATCATCCCATCCAACATGGTGAAACTCCATCTCTACTAAAAATACAAAAATTAACTGGGCGTGGTGGTGCACACCTGTAGTCCCAGTTATATGGGAGGCTGAGGCAGGAGAATTGCTTGAACCCTGGAGGTGGAGGTTGCATTGAGCCGAGATCGTGATTCTGTACTCCATTCTGGTGACAGAGTGAGACTCTTGTCTCAAAAAACAAAAAAAAATTAAGCCAGTTTCACTTAAGAATATAATTGATGATATGGTAAAGCACATTAATTTTTGTTAAATCTTGATTTATGAATACATAGCTTTTTAATAATCTATTTGATAAAATGGGGTGTGTGTGTGTGTGTGTGTGTGTGTGTGTGTGTGTGTATACAAAAACCATGCTATCAGATAGGAGAGGTAGGGGTGCTTCATCTGATAGCAAGGAGGTTTAGTGGAGGCTTCTGGGTTTGGAGCTGAGACCTTTGCATTCTCCCTTATGTTTTCCTTCTAATTCTTGAAGTTCTGCTCTTTCCCACTAAATGCCCTAGCTTTCACACAGGAGACCTGACAGAGGCAACAAAGTGTAATTTTGATCTTGTCATTCTTT